>PVHY01003989.1:54168-99999 GCA_004024945.1 Uropsilus gracilis
AAGCAACCTAAATGCCCCAAAACAGATGACTGGATGAAAAAAATGTGGTATATATACACCATGGAATATTACTCATCAATTAAGAATGACAAATTCGACGACTTTATGACAACATGGATGTACTTAGAAGGAATCATACTAGCAGAAGCAAGTCAAAAAGAGAAAGCCAGAAGTCAAATGGTTTCACTAATATATGGGACATAATAAAAAAAGGAAACAAAAGCCATGAAGAAAAGACAAACCAAGCTAAGCACCAAACTGAAGCACACAACTATGGGCAGGAGGGAGAGGGGGGGGGAGGATGGGATGGGAGGGGAGGTAAGTCCTGGGATTGTAATGATGTGAAATTTATAGATAAATAAATTTTAAAAAAAATAAAGGGAAATGTATGGTCCTGAAGGCCAAGCTTACTGTAGGTATGTTGTTAATATGAAACAAAAGGGATCCAGACAGCACCAGACTTCCAGCTTCAGAAATTATCTATGGAAAGCCCTGGGCCAGCAGAAGCCTCGAGGTGCATCCTAGCTGCCCTGTTTCAAGCACAGGTTGGAATGCTGCTAGGTAGGCAGATCCTCACTCCACTGCACTGCAGTAGGTATCTGGGAATTCAGAGAAGTGGGCCAAGGGAGCCAATGTCTTTCCCTCTGGTGTCCGGGATGGAGATGATACCCATGCTGGTAGGTGGATGAAGGGTGGTCATACACCCTCTGGTTCCCTCCCACCTGTAACAGATTTTCATAGGAATGAGAACAATTCAGCTTCAGACATATGAGAGGAGAAGAAAGGCCCTAGACACATTAGTCACCTGGGTGAGACCCAACGAGACCATGATCGGAACCACAAGAGAGAAAACTGTAAAACCAACGAAAAAGAAAACCTACCACAGAGCTACACCTACAATGTTTCAAGCTCTAGGAAACAAAACGCCTGATGCAAAGATGTGTTCAACATCAGCGAAGCAACCCCCTCCGAAAAGGGTGAAAAAAGCCACAGAGATGGGGCAGTGGCCCCACTAAGAACTACAAAGCAGGAGAGAGGAGAGGACATGGATCATCACCCACTGGAGTTTGTCCCCACTAGGGGACCTCTCTACCACAAATGGCTGGAGTTGTGAGCCCAACCCCCAGAAGTCAGAAAAATAAGGAGTGGAAGCAGCAAATGAAACAAACATAGGAATGAAGGAGACAGCCAACATGAATGAGAGTAGGCATGAAATCCTGTGTGTGATCACATAGGTCTAGAGAAAAGGAGACAGCCACCTCCATCAAAGGAAGTGCCACAACCAAGGAGCCAGGACAGCAGCACCATGCAACCCAACAACAAGAGGCTCCAGACATGCTCAGACTAGTTACTCACTAAATTGAAAAACAACAACATAAAACACTGCACCAGAAAAGAAAGAGATCAATGGGCCAAACACTAATCAATAAATTGCAGGGAAAGAGAGGTGGAAAGCACCTGAGGGGGGTAGAGAGAACAGAAAGAAGGATGGGTCAAAACCATACAAATAAGACCGAGATTGTATGCAGAAAATAAAATTAAATCAAAAATTTTAAAAATACCTATGGATCCAAAAATGTGCACAGTGCCCCCCCAAGACTGCTCAAACCCTCTCCCACTATAGAGGCTGACTGAAACTGACAGAAAGACGTCAAAGGAGCATGGGCTAAAATCAGCACCATCTAGGAAGAATAAAAGAAGAGACGCAAATCCTGGAGATACCGTCATGGCAAGGATTAATGGAGTCAGGTCAAAGCAGAGGTGGTAACTCAGCAAGGAAACTTACTGGGGACAGTTCTGACTGGATTGTTTGTGGAAAAGAAGACCAGGGATTGACAAGCCCCAGAGCTCCTTCCACAAGTAGACCATTTGGACCACGGAGAACCATATATACTGACATGTAAAGCCCAGGTGATGGAAGGTTACACATCTAATTAATAGAAATCAATGTTTACAAAGACATTGAAAAAATGAAAGGCAGAACACAGAAATTGGCTGAATAGAGGCCCTCTGACCTAAACAGATGGTCTGATAACATGCCCCTAAGTTTCTGTAATCTAGGTACCACATCTGACCCAATTTGAGAGGCTTGTTAACTCCATTCCTTTAATGCCAAGCATTCCCTGGTGCAGCGAAGTAGCAACACTCCTCTTTAAAGATGGGGAAACAGCAAGAACTTCCTGGTCTGGATGGACTCATTCTCTCTGCTACTCACTAATTTTTCTAAAAGGTTCCTTTCTTTTCCCTGTAAGGGTCAACTGAAGCATTTGTTCATATTATTGCAAAACTTCTTCCTTTACAGAATCTGGCGCTCTGGAGATTCTGAGTAGAATAAAACGTGGGCTTGTCACTACTTTGTCCCCCAGAGTTTCAGGGGCCATCCAGGTGCATTAGTAAGCAATGTCACCAACGACTGAAGCCATGTTATACCTGCAGTGCAGGTCACAGGGAGGGTATTATTTGATCTGATTCATTAAGCATCCCAGCCAGTCAGACTAAACCTACTATTACTAAACCTTCCCTATCAGGGGAAGGAACCTGCAAGGTAATGGCCACATTCCTGGACAGGATGCCTTCAGTCATTTCAGTTGGTGCGGTGCAGGCATGCTGGCATGGCAGCCAATAGTGGGCAAGCCTGGCTTCCTGGGTCTGGTCAGCCATCTCACCTGGCTGAGTAAGTTGGCCTCGTCATTGTTCCTGGAGCTACCAAAGAGCAACAGTTATCCAAAACATCCCAGGTCACTACAACTTCTGGACTTTGGTGGACAATGATGGAAGAGGTAAGAGCAAGACGTTATGCAGTCTAAGACACCAAGGTTATCACCGTAGCCAGTTACCACAGGAAAAGAGTGTAGAGCTAATGGGATGCAAGAACAATTTCCGCTTGATGGCAGTATGAGACCAGAATAGCCTACCGAACCAGCTCTAGATCATCTCCCTCCGCCCTTTGGTGAGGAAAAAAAGTCAAGTGGGTCCCAAATGGAGAGCCAACTTTGTTCTACTATAAGGGAACACTACTAATTCTGAGTCACCAGGGTGCAGATTCTAGTACAACTTGACTCCTTTTAGCCTGCCTTCATCAACAATGGACTGTGGCTTCTCTCTGAACCCCTGAGTGGACCTGACACTGTCCATAGGGTCAATTATCCCAAAGCCTACCTGGTAGGATGCAGCAGAAGTCACACCGAGCTTGGGTTGAATCTGATCCACAAAAGCCAAGGCATTGTGCTCCACAGTCTCACTGGCCTCACACCGTATTATAATTACCAAGAAACCAGCCTGACACTGAGGCCTGAAGCAGCCAGACACAAAAGTGGTGGTGGACTAAGATCACCAGCACAAGTGAGGCAAATCGCCAAAGCAGACAAAAACCATCCTGGCTTTGCACACATGGGAAGCTGCATTCAGGTTTGCATTCTGCCTACTGGAGTCAGTAGGAAAGGCAGTGAGCTCCTGTGCAAAATACAGAAAAGAGTCCTACTGGTAGTACCATGGCTCTGTCTCAGAAGTAGAAAGGGACATCTAGCAGTGTGCTGATGTTTTTAAGGATTCCTCCCAACCAAGAATGACCACTTTGGGAGTGCTGTTCCACTGATCTCATGAACATCTTGGTCAAACCTTGCAGAGTATAAGTTCAGACACGCACTAAACCTGTTTTCTTACTCCCGAAGAGATTGGGAAGATTCAGCTACTGTACCCAAATTGACAGGTCTCTAGAACTTCACGATTGGGTTCTACAAATTGTGACCAAAACTAGACATCTTGTCCAGTCCCACAGGTCCTGTATTGACGTGGTCTAAATTCAGTGTGTCTGCTTGCAGTAAGGCAAAGGAAACGCATCCAGTTCCCACACATTATCTTTAACCTGTACTTGTAAGAGCAATCTCTTCTTCATGGTGGATTCAGGAAATCATTGATGGAGGCCACATGATGGGGTCCACCTTTCCCGCCACCTTTACCAAACTGAAATTTCAGGTGACTAGCACCTAAACTCCCAATAAGCTGTAATCTGGATTTCCGGGTGTGAGGGCACTGGCAGCAAGAAGGTGTAGCAAATATTGTAGTTTGTAGTGGAATGGAGAGGGAAGCGCAGCCATTATGAAGATCTCCATAGCAGTTGCTTGATTTGGCAATAGCTCTGATAAAAATCAAGACCTCCAATATGTCCCAGGTTTCCAAGTCAGAAACGATACTGGACACTGCAACTCTGACTCATAGATTCACCTCTTAAGTCTTAGGCATTTCTTCGACTGCACAGCACGGTGTAGGAGAAATTACAGGTGACTCAATACCCAAGCTTGAAAATTAAACCTTGTGGGTCTCATGGATTTGCATTGACAATAATACTCCCAACCCCATATGTGTCAGTCCTCAACCACTTCAATTTCTTAATTTCCTATTCTCTGGATTTGTCTCCTTTTTTGTTGCTCCTGAGCACTATAAAACAGAACTGCTTTGCACACTTGCCTTGTGTATGACTAGTTATTCCAGTATCCTGTAAAGAATGCCATTTTACACACTGAACCTACCCTGTGCATTAACCTATCTCATAGTACAAACATAGATCTGTTACTCAAAGTAAAACAAACACATGCAAAATGTTTCCCTGGAAATCTTACCATTATTCAAACAAAAAATTTATCCCACAGACTGACAGAGGTCTCCAGTAGGCTGGGTGACATGGATCCTCCCTCAACCAGATGGCCCACCACTGAATTCTGTGTTCAGGACCCCCCCTTTGTATGCTGCCACAAAGAAATTATGTGAATAACACGCTTGACTTATTCTCAGACTGAAGTTACTTGGCTGTACTTGTTCCTCCCAAAGATTCACAACGCAAAACCGCCATGTGCCTCCAGGGCCAGATGATGGGACACTGAGCTGTGGTGTAGTGACCTATGAGTGTCTTTTGCCCTGTCTAGGTTGCCTGTGTCCAAGCAGTGTTCCCACAGGAAAGGTTTGTCTGAAGGTTTTAAGAAGGCTTCACCTCAAGTGTAAGGGTCATTTAAAACACTCTAGGCTTTCCTTCTTCTTCTTTTTTTTTTTTTTTTTTTTTTTTTTTTTTTTTTTTTTTTTTTTTTTTTTTGAGACTAGGTCTCGCTTATTTTTGCCCGTGGAACCAAAGGCTCACGTTGCCCGTGGTACCACAGACTCAAGCAATCCCCAGTCTCAGTTTCCCAGGTAGCTGGGATTACAGGCACACGCCACCATGCCCAGCTGTATTTTTTTTTGGAACTAGGTCTCGCTATGCACCCCAGGTGGGACTCGAACCATGATCCCTAGCCCTGGCCACTTCATAGGCTGAAGCTTCCAGGCATGAACCACCGTGCCCAGCCTTAGATTTTCCTTCTAAAGCTTCCAAGCAGTTTCATAAGAGTACACCTCCCCAAGTTCAACTGAACCCCAGTTTCCACCTCCTCCCTTTGCCACCATCCTTCTTTATTCCATTCTGACTACTAAATAGAAATCCAAGTCATCTCAAGGAATAAGGAGGTAAGAAGGAGCTCTCCAAAGGAGAGAATAGCTGCCCACAAATGGTCCAGTGTGAAGACAACTGCCCAGTCTTTCCTGAGGAGGCTAAGAAGACATCTGATCCAAGCAGTGCATCACGAGTAGGGACTCTAGGACTTGGGACCCCGTTTTTTCCATTAGGGATTTACCGGACACTTCATGCAGGAAGGGCTACAGTTCTAGGGTTTGGACAGGGGGATCACTGTGAGCTGAGTTCAAATGGGTGCCTGGAAACCATCAGGCTCTTGTTCTTGGTGATGAAACAATGGAGTTCTAGGCAACGCCATGCCCGCGACTTGATGAAGCAGACGGGCTTTCCAATCGCCTTCACTCAAAAGAGATATGAAAAAGCGACACTGAGAGAAGGGCCAATGATGTAACTATCATCAGTTCACCCTTCCCAGGAGAGAGGGAAAGAAAACCAAATCCCTAAGAGAGCCTCAGTTCCTCAGCAATCATGGACATTGATGAAGGTAGGTGAGCATCTGAGTAGAAGCACTGTCCACAGGATCCTCAGAAACTGGTATATGACAGACGCAGAGGGAAGGCAAGGACCCCCTCCGATAGTCCCTATAAGGTGTCTCTGGAGATAACGGGGGTTTCCACACAAAGTTGAGACATCCAGAAGCGGGTGTGTGTCTACTGTGCAGCAGCCACCATCCAAGAGATTTGTCCTCTTTGGACACATCTCCTCATGAATGACCAGCTCTGAAGCCTGCACCCAACTGAGGTACAGAAGCCAGAATCATTCGTTCTCAATATCTTAAAAGCTCAGAGGAAACAGGAACAAATACATGTGTGGGGGGGCTTGACGGAAAGTGCTACCTTTCTACTGGCCCCTAGGTGACAGAAAGGGTCACACCTTTCTGGAATCTGCAGGAAGTAAAGTCATTACCACATGCTTCATGATCATTGTAACAACCCTCCCTCAGGAACTCCCTCACTCATCTTCATCCCCAGAACTGAGCAGAATGAGAAGCCAAGCCTGCTTCTGCCATGGCATGAGTAGACATAGCCCTTTCGTTCCTGTGTTCTGAACAGACTGGGAGTCACCATGCCCATGAATGTCTTCTAAGGCACAGGAACCTCCCAGGCTCAATCCGCCCTTGCTCCAAAGGAAGGTGACACTGCCAAATAACCACAGCTCCCAACCTGGCTCCCTCACACAGGCTAAAACTAGTCAAAGGCAAATATGGCGGCCACCAGACTTCTGATCCCAGGCTTCCTGTGCAAGATGAGCTGTGCACCAGGAACACAGACCTCATACTCAATTGCATTTTTTGAGCTTCCTGGGCCCGACACAATCTGGGTTATGCCCTCCCTGTGCTAGGAGGAGCTCTGGATGATGGCAGAGGTGGGTGTTGGAAGGATTTGTTTCTCCTGCCTGGGTTTCGCCTTCACCGCCATATTGCTTTTCAACAAGGAACAACAAACGGTTTAGGCAATCTCGAAAAGATTTCCGCTTGATGGCAGTATTGCTCCAAAAACGCCAACAGCCCTACTACCATGGTTCTCCCTCCGCCCTTTGCTGAAGAAAAAAATGGCAATCAAATCCTACAAGACTGCAATATGGCAGCTCAAGGTCCTACCAACTTGAGGGATTATTCCCACTTCTCCTAAGGCTCCAGGAGACACATTCTTTTTTTTTTTTTTTTTTTTTTTTTTTTTTTTTTTTTTTTTTTTTTTTTTAATTTTTAAAAATTTTTATTTTTGCATATTTTACAATATATGATTGTATAACTGCTAATCCCCATGGGAAAAGGAGACACATTCTAATCACTGTTTGAGGAACACTGCAGTGGAGGGTCTTTAAAAGGGAAAAAAAAAAAAATCATCCCATCAGTTATGGAGCAATGGATACCTGTATAGAATTTGATCTAAATTACATTTACTTTTGATTGGAAGGGTTTACTGGTTTGTTTTTTGTTTTTTTTTTTTTTTGCAGACTGAGGTGGGTGTGCAAGGGGCAACCACTTGTACCTCCAGGCTCAAGTAAGCATACATGTGTGCCTTCTTCCTCCTCTCTAGGTTGCCTGAACTAGTTTCTGACAAAGCAGGCTTTTGCTTTCTGTGCAACAGTCAATCCAACAAAGTCTTGGCTTTCTCCATGTCCAAACAGCCTTACAATGTGTTTGTCTTCTCATACAAGGCTCAAGCCAACAGTTGACCCTTTCCAGCACTGACAACCTCCCATGAGAACAAGGTTCTTGCAAAGGATCCACTTAGGCCCTTTCCAGATGAACACTAAAGGAAATGCAGAGAGAAGCAACTAGGGCAGAGCCCCGGTTCCTATTGGATGGACATGAAATGCCTAGGATGTTATGAAGTCACCAGTATCCTTAGCCAGGTACAAACACAGTACTGGTGTTGTGGAGGATAGGAGTCCGCAGCCTAGGCCAGGCCGTAGGTGGAAAAGCAAAGTTTCCAGAAAGATGATCTATCAAAGGGAAGCTGCACTCAAAGCACCCTGAAATAGGATGAGAAGCAATCCTCATAAACAACTTGTGGATAATTACATAAAAGGAAATACCAACATTCTCCACTCACTGCCAGTGATGCATAGTCATCTATTCAGTGCTCAGGTGAGGCCTGGGGACTATGGACCTGAGTAAACAACCAGGGACAATGGGAAACTTGGAGAATGAGCTTCCTGGGCAATGAGGACTGGACCACAATTGCATAGATGGGTAATACAAAAACCAGCTACTATTATACATAAGCAGAGAGATTCTTAAGGGCATGGTCCCTGAGCCTGAGGATCCATGTTTTCTGGTCAGGGACACCTGGAACTTCAAGCTGGGCAGTCTATGGTTATGTGAAGCAGAAACCCAGGCAAGTTTATGTGAGGACTGTTACCAATTGCGGAAAAAGGACACTCAAGGATCACAAAGTCCTCCTACTGTAATGGGGCCTAATGTGAGGCCCAAGTCCACAACAAACCTGAGGCTGAGGCTTCCTTCAAGGTAAGCTGGGGTGACTCAGCTGCCTCCATGTGGCAAGGGGCCAGAGCTCAGTCCCTCTCCTCCTTGGTGTCCAGGTGGGAGGGGCCATACCATCTCCAGGGTCCAGACTGGAGAGGAGGCCTAGGGAAAGGGGGGGGATACCCTCTGGTTCATTCCCACTTCAGCCATTCCTCTGCTTGAATGATAAAAACAACTCAGATCAGATATACTTGAAGAGACAGAGAAAAGCTATGCACACACCCAATCACCTGCCCAAAAAGAGCTTGGTGGGAACTCTGAGACACAACACAGTTGTGAACAAGAGCAAAGACATGTCACCAGGAAACACCGACAACATTTCTGACGCCGGGGCTAGGCTCCCCACCCACAGACACTTTTAACATGAGTAAGGAGAACCCCTATCTCAATGGGTAAACAGTGTCAGTGGGAAATGTGGGGAACCACTCTGGTGTGTACCAGACCGAAAGGAGGTTCCCCGACATGCTCAGAAAGGCCACTTGCCCTACAATATTCACGGAGAACTGATCAGTATGTGTTGCGGTCCCCCAGGAATGCAGGATTTCAACCAGGAGGGACAGTGCTTCAGAAAGAACAAAAAGAGACCAACAGGCCAATTATCAACCAACAACTGACAACCAGAAAGAAATTGGAGTGACCAGAGGGGCGACCAGGGAAAGGGGAGGAGGGTGGAGGAGGGAGGACCATACTTACAAACATGAGCTATATAAGCAAACAGTAAGAAAAACAAAAACAAAAAAATACCCTGAGGCTGAGCAAAGGCTGAGGCATACAAACCCATGCCCCTGATCCACAGCTGATCACCAACATGCCTAAATCGACAATTCTGGTTCTGCCCTGCAGAGCCGCCCATGGCCTCCTTTGTCAGTAGTGGGTTCTCTCAGGGCTTCTACACAAACAAGAGAGAGGCAAGGTAGCCAGGGTCCCAAACTCACCCAGATAAACCCTCCTCTTTCTCCTAGGGGAAAGAACAGGTCGAAGGACCTCACATTCTAACCAGGTTGCCATTAGGGTCTTCAAGGGGTCCAGATAAGAAAAGGCAGCCACCACATGCATGAGCCTGGAATTCCTGCGTCCCACTCAAATACCCAGGTTGTTCACCGTGCTCATGTGCGTGACTCTGGAAATTCCACTGTGAGGCACTGCGGGGGTCCATGCTATCCCCGCACCCTGAGCAGCTCTGGACTTTAGTCCTGGAGGTTTATTTATGGAGGGAGGATCGAAACAGACTTTGTACTGTATAGGATTTGGCCTTTGCTGCCTTAGTGGTCCCTAGCATCCCAAGAGAATACACAAATGGTCAAACTAAACCTACTATTACTAAATCTTCCCTATCAGAGAAAGGAACCTGCTAACTAATGGCCACAGTGCTGGTCAGGGCTCCTTCGGCCATTTCAGTTGGCGCAGTACAGGCATAGGTGTCACTAGTGGGCAAGGTTGGCTTCCTGGGTTTGGTGGGCCATCTCACCTGGCTGAGCAAGTTAACCCTGGAGCTACTGAGGTGTGATCAGTTTTCCAAAACTTTCCAGGTCACTACAAACCTCTGGACATGGATGGGCAATGATGGAGAAAGTAAGAGCAAATCTTTACTCAGTCTCAGAGATGAAGGTCTAGTTACCACAAAAAGCGAAAGTGTAGGGTTAATGGTATGCTAACAACCTACCTAGCGCTAAGTTGTCTCCCTCTGCCCTTTGGTGAGGGAAAAAACAAAACGCTGTCATGTCATAATTGGAAAAATCAACTTTTTCCCAAAACAAGGAAAGTTCTAATTCTGAGATACTAGGTTGCAGATTCCAGTCCAAGTTGACTCCTTGAGCTTGTCTTCATGTACAATAGGCAGTATGTGCTCTCTAAATCCCTGAATAGATCTGATTCTCTTCATAGTTCTACCTTTTCCAACCCTATCTGGCAGGATACCCCAGTCACACTGAGCTGGGCAGAGTCTGATACAAAAAAGCAAGGCATGATGGGGCACAGTCTCACTAGCCTCACACAGTCTATTCATAATCACCCAGAAACCACACTGACACTAAGGCCTCAAGCAGATGGGCACAAAAGTGGTGGACTTGAATCACCAGCACAAGTGACATAAACCTCCCAAAGTAAGACAGAAAAAACTACCTGTGTTTTTATCCATGGTACACTGCGTTCAGGGATGAAACATGACTACTGCAGTCAGTAGGAAAGACAGTGACTTCCTGTTAACAATACCCAGGTTCTGTCTCTTAATTAGGAAAGGAGGCTGGCCGTGTTCTTCTGTTTTTAAGGATTCCTCCCACACAAGACCACTTCGAGAGTGTAGTTCCAGTGATCCCCTGATCAACCTTATATATCTCAAAACTTGCTGAGCAACACCCCCACAGAAACACACTTCTGTGATTTCTAAGGAGAGTATTCCCCAAGAGATGGGGAGGTCCAGGTACCTGTATACAAATGGACAGGTCCTTTCCACTTGTACATTGGGAATTACAAATAGTCTGTCCAGCCCCACAGGTACTAGGGTTGACAGGGTCTAAAGAGCACATGCTCATAGGAAGACCAAGGGAGCACTTCTTGTCTCTATACATCTGAGTCTGTAAGAGGTATCTCTTCAGGTGTAGTGAAGAAAAGCACTCACCAAGGCACAGGTAAGGGGACCATCTCCCCCACCCCCATCTCCACATTGCTGACCCCTCAGGTAGCTGGCACTTTAACTCCCAGCAAGCTGTGATCTGCATCTCCAATGTGAGGTTGCTGCTGGTATGGAGGATATAGTGAGGGGGGTATTTGTAAAGGAATAGAGAAGGGCAGCCATTCTGTATATCACCTTTGCCCTTGCAGTTGTTTGAATTCTAACAACTCTGATAGAATTCAAAACCACAATGTGTCTCAGGTTTCCACATCCAGTATAAGCCTTGGTACTGCAACCTTTATGCCTACACTGGGCTTTTAATTCTCAAGCCCTTCAGCAGCTATGCAGGTTGAAGAAGAAGAAAGTGCCCTCCCTGTGCCAGGTGGAGCTTGGGCTATGATCAGAAGAAGGTATAGAAAGGAGGATATTTTTCTCCTGCCAGGGTTTCTCCCTTCTGGACCATCTTTCTTATCCATAAGGAACAAAGGGTTCATGAGATCTGAAAACCCGTATCGCTTGATGGCAGTGTTGCACCAAAAACACTGAACTGCCCTATCCTCATTTTTTTTTTTTTTCTCCCTCCGCCTTTTGTGGAGGAAAAAAAGAGCAAGGCAGTCCATTTGATTCCAATATGGCTGCTCCTAACATGCTATAATCCAGATTTCCAACTTAAGAGAGGGAAGCTGGGAAGGAGGAAGTAGAGAGGCAGGTATTGTTTGGAGTGGAATGGAGAGAGAAGGGCAGCCATTTTCAAGATCTCAGTTGCAGTTGTTTTTGCACCTCTGCTAGGAGTCAAACCCTCAAAGGTGCCTCAGGTTTCTGTAGCCAGGATGGGCCTGGGGCACTCAAACCCTTATGCCCAGACTCTTCTCTGGCTCTGCAGGAGGAAGTAAGAGAAATAAAGGTGACTGAGAGCAAGACACAATAAATACCTCTGACAATTAACCTTGTGGGTCTCTCTGTCTCATCATCACCACAATCCCTACCACCACCAAGTCCCTCCACCAAAAATTCCACTATTAATTTCCTATTACTCTGGCTTTGGGTCCTGCCCTTTTATTCCTGACACTGTGAACTGGTTTGAATTGAATGTTTGCCTTGTTGAATAACTACTATTTGCCATATCCAAAAATGAATGTCATTTTAGCCACTGACCTTTCATGTGCATTAACCTGTATTGAAGTCCAAATACACCTCTGACTCGTAGTAAAACAAACCCATACATGATTGGTCTCCTGGAAATCTTAAACCATTACTCAAGGACCATAAGGACCACACAGACTAAGAAGGTACAGGAAGGGCCCCTTAGGGTGGTTGACAGGGATCCTTCCCAACCATATGCTTCCACCACTGACTTCTGTCTAGAGGATCCCCGTATGCATGCTACTCTGAAGAAACTATGTGACTGAATGACACGCCTGCTTTGTTCTGAGAGTCAACTTATTTGGCTGTAGTTGTTCCTTCCCAAAGTTTCACAACCAATGCCTACCACATGCCTGCAGGGACCCAGTAAAGGAACACTAACTAAGCTGTGGTGTAGTGAAGCATGAGTGTCTGTTGCCCTGTCTAGTTTGCCTGTGCCCAAGCACTTTCCCCACAGAAAGGGCATTAACTGAGTGAGTGCCTAAGGGTCATCCAAAGGCTTCACCCCAAGTGGAAGGTCATTTCAGACCCTGTGGATCTCCTTTCTAAAGCCTTCATGAGGTTTCATAAGAGTCCCCTTCAAGAGACCAGCAGAATGCCAGTCTCCATTTTCCTCCCTTTACCACCATACTACTTTAATCCACTCTGACACAAACCAGAAATCCAAATCATCTCAACGAACAAGAAGGTGAGAAGGAGTTCTCCAAAGGATAGAACAGCCACCTGAGGAATGGCCTAATGTAAAGACAACTGCTCAGTCTTTCCAATGAGAGCAAAAAGCATCAGATAGGGAACCTGGAACCCTGGGACCCCATTTTTCCCATTAGTGAAATTACCAAGGGCTTCAAGCATGAATGGCTAGTTTTTGGTCTGTAGGGGCCTCCATGAGCTGAGCACAAATGGGTGCCCAGAGTGCAGGAAGCTTTTCTTCATGGTGAGGGAACAATGCTGTTCTAGGCAACATCATGCCTGGGACTTGGTAAAGCAGATGGGCTTCCCAATCCCCGTAAACCCTTAAGCGATTTGGAAACTGACCATCAAGAGAAGGCCCAATGATCTACCATCAGTTCATTTTTCCAAGTAGAGATGAAAGTCTAATTCCTGAGAGATCCTCAGGGTTCAGGTACTCGTGCTAAGGTAGTTGAGCATCTGATTAGGGCATAGTATCCATGTGCACATAACATCGAGATGCAGAATAAGAGATGGAAGACAACATTCCCCCTGATAGTTCCCTACAAGGTGGTTCTTGACCCATCTGTTATGCAGATACAAGAATCATTCCTTCTAAAAATCCTAAAGAGGCACAGGAAACCGGAGGACCGCCCCATTTGCAAAAAAGTACAGGCCACATCATTCTAGACACTGTGGAAAATAAAGTCATACCCACATATTGCATGGTCCTTTCCACACCCTGACCCCAACAACCCTCTTAGTCCACCTGATCCCCAGAGCTGGACAGATAAACAAACTAGGTCTTGCCTCTGCCATGTCCACCAATAGCCATAGCCCTTTCATTCCTGTGTTCTGAACTCGCTTGAATTCACCATGCCCAGGAATGTCTTCTAGGGTAGAGGAACCACCCAGGCTCAAAGGAAGGCTGCCAAATAACCACGGCTCCCAGCCTGGCTCCCTCACACAGACTAACACTAGTCAAAGGCAAATATGGAGGCCACCAGACTTCTGATCCCAGGCTTCCTGTGCGAGACGAGCCCGTGCACCAGGACGGCGGGCTTCGTACTCCATCCCGTTTCTGGAGCACCCCAGGCCTGACACAATCTGATTTATGCCCTCCCTGTGCCAGGAGGAGCTCTGGATGAGGGCGGAGGTGGGTGTTGGAAGGATTTGTTTCTCCTGCCTGGGTTTCGCCTTCACCGCCATATTGGTTTTTAACCAGGAACAATCAAGGGCTGAGGAGATCTCAAAAGATTTCCGCTTGATGGCAGTATTGCTCCAGAAACGACCAACGGCCCTACCTAATGTTCTCCCTCCGCCCTTCGCGGAAGAAAAAAATGGTAACCGAATTCAAAAAGACTGCAATATGGCAGCTCAAGGTCCTACCAACTTGTGGGATTATTCCCACTTCCAGGACTCCAGGAAACACATTCTAATTAATACCTCTTTGAACCACTATGAGACATCTCCTCTGAAGGCACAGAAAACTATCTAGTTTGATCTAAATTAATTTCAATTGTGATTCACAGAATATGCTTGCCTTCCCCCCCTCAGGTGTGTATACAAGCTGTACCCACTTGTAAGTCCAGATAGAGGTAACATTTAAGTGTCACTTATTCCCTCTCTTTAGTTTGCCTTCCCTACACATTCTGTGACACCGCAAACCTCAACTTTCTGTACAATGGTGACTCCAAACTTCTTGCAAAAAGTCTTGGCACCTCATATTCAGGTAGCCTTAGAACGTGTTTGCCTTCACATGCCAGGCACAAAAGGGCAGTTGCCCCTTTTCAGCATGATGACCACCCCAGGATAACAAGCCTTTTACAAAGGTTTTCCTTTGGCCTTCTCCAGAATAGAATACATACACAGAAAGAAGCACCAGTCAGAACCACAGTGCCTATGGGATGGATGTAAAATGCCCAGGATGCTATCATATTTACATCATCGTTTCAGGCACAACACAATTATTGAGTGCTGTGTGCTTCCACTTCCTAGGCCATCCCACAAGGGGAAAAGCAAGGCTTACACAAAGATGGTCCTTCAAAGGCAAGCTGAAACCTAAAAGCACCCTGATCAAGATGAATGAGAAACAATCCCAATAAACAACTTTTGGATAATTATGTAAATAAATATCAGCTGTTCTCCATTCTTCACTCACTGCCACCATCCTCATCTATTCAGTGCTAATGAAAGATCCAGAGATTAAGGACAGGGGACAACCAGGGACAATGGGAAACCCCAGAGAATGAGCCTCCTGGGAAAGAGGATTGGAAGACAATAGCACAAATGGATAATCTGAGAACTGGAAACAACTAAAGACACAAGTACAGAGAATCTTAAGGACATGGTCCCTGAGCCTGAGCACCTAAGTTTTCTGGTCAGGGAAGACACCTGGAACTTCTAGCTGGGCAGCCTATGGTTCTGGATTCAACCCTATCTGAGGACTGGAGCCAGTTGAGCAAAAAGGATGCCCAAAGACCACTAAACCTTCACTCTTAGAATGGGGTAGAAAGGGAGCCCCAGGTCAATATCAAACCCTGAGGCTGAGAAAAGGCTGCGGAATACAAACCCACACCCCTGACCCACAGCTGATCCCAGCATGCACAGAGTGACAATTCTAGTCCTGCCCTGCAGAGCCGCCCATGGCCTGCTTTGTCAGTAGTGGCTTCTCTCAGAGCTTCTACACAACCTGGAGAGGCAGCCAGTGTTCCAAACTCACCCAGATAAACCCTCAACTCTCTCCTAGGGGGGAGGAACTTATCAAAGGACTTCACATTCTAACCAGGTTGCCATTAGGGTCTTCAAGGGGTCCAGAAAAGGTTACCACTATATATTCATGAGCCTAGATTTCCTGCGTCCCACTCTCAAATACCCAGGTTGTTCATCATGTTCATGTGCATGACTCTGGAATTCCACTGTGAGGCACTACGGGGGTCCATGCTATCCCAGCAGCCTGTGCAACTCTGGACTTCAGTCCTGGAGGATTATGGAAGGAGGGCTGTAAGAACTTTGTACTGCATAGGATCTGGCCTTTCCTACCATATTTTTCTCCCTCAGAAGGGATGGCCCAGAGCTGGCAGCATCCTGCTCCATGGTAGTATTTCACCAGAAGTGCCATGAGCCCTCATTGCAAGGAAATTCCCACCACCCTTCGCTTAGTAAAAAGACCAACATGGTTCAAACATGGTTCAAGCACAGCTGCTTACCACATCAGCCAGTTGGGTGAACACGTACATCCAAGAAGCAGAATCCCATCAAGACTGGCACCTCTCAGCCTCTCATCATGACTGAAAGGCAGTAACTTCTTACAGCCACTCCTAGGTGACCTGGCCTATTCCCTACATCTATCATTAACAGACAGATCCACAGGAGAGCTCAGGAGACAGAGTGTGCCACACACAGCCCAGGACGCACCAGCCCCCAGCCATGAACAACAGGGCACATGCTGATGGGTGTTTTCTCAGTCACAGAGTGGCCAGCTATGCCAAATGGTGGCCGCAGCTTAGTGGTACAGGTCGAGGAACCAGGGTTAAGGTGGATCAGGACTTGTTCTTCATGCACTGGATTCCAGAGGTTAAGGCACAGATGTTGGCAGATAAATGTCCGTTTGTTCCATATCACCCACCACCCCAGAAATGCGAAGGCGTCAATGGGACTGATGCAGTCAATTATTTCACAACAGGCACTGCAATGAGCAGCAGGTCTCAGGAGCCCCTCGTAGAGGTCATGATCAACCCCATTTCACCTTCATTAGGACCTGATCTAAAATTCCAAGTAGGGACCACTTAACGCTTGTGCACAAATGTTTTAGACGCAGATTCACACATATACATTTACTGGTTCATATTGGAGGCCTCATTCTTCTAACAATAGTGAAGAATTCAAGAATATGATCACCTAGAACCAGGAACCTACCTTGGGATCTCTCCTACTAAACAAATGCTAGAACTCCAACATAAGTCCTGTTTCCCAAGGATGCAATAATGACCTCCCTTCCAAAGGGGAAGGAAGAGAACAAAGAATACTCACTCACCATAACATCACGACTACAATCTCTAGCATCCTGGTTCTCCTTGGTTCACATGTCTATGCTTTGGTTCCAGTCTCTCCAAGGAGACCCAAGGTGCTTCACTCTGTAGGAACAGCACAGAACTGTTTAGTAGAGTCCACTGACCACCCCCCAGCACACCCTAAGACTTTGAGGTCACTCAGTCCTGGTTTTAAGAACAATGCAATTTCTGAATAACACACATGCAAAAAGCAAGTTATCTCTTCTTTCAGAGTCTGAAAATTTACCACAAAAAGCTCTTGAAGAACCATCTGCTTGTCTGACACCTATACTTCTTCCAACCAATACTGCAGGAAGTCCCTTGACACTGGTAGCCAGATTTTATAACATCCCCAGCCTGAGAGGGATAATGAGGTGCCTTGTGAAATCCAGTCACCAATGGCTGCAGCTTTTCTGTACCCTCACTTTAAGTCCCAAAAAGCTTTCTGGGTCCAGGACTCCTGCAGCAGATCCACTCTTCCGGCACTGGAAAGGGTCCATGGCCAAATGCACACAACCCTAGATTAGGCTTGGATTTCCCCAATTCATCCAAATCATAGCAACCCCCTATTTCGTGAGCTTCAATGTCTGTAACCCACTGGCAAGGTACCAGGCCTGTAATCCACTATTACAGGTGCCTGTCTCTACCAGTACCAGGATCCACTGAAGTTTTCACCTATGCTTTCCTGGGATTGAAGGAATTATGAATTATGTTCCTTGGCAGAGTAGGCAGGTGGAACAAGGAACCATATTCAGTGCAACCTGGGTTCGTAACCTCACTGACAATCCAACCTGATGAGTAACAGACAATCCAGGGCTCCCTGGAGACATGAATGAATTCCACCTGATGGCACGGTGATCCTAGAAATACCAACATATGGCACGGATGTGGAGAAAAAGGAACTCTCTTACACTGCTGGTGGGAGTGCAAACTGGTCCAGCCACTATGGAAGACTGTGTGGAGGACCCAACAATTGAAAGTGGATTTACCATTTGACCCAGCAAGCCCACTACTGGGAATCTACCCAGAGGACATGAAAACATTAACTCAAAAGGACACCTGTACGCGCATGTTCATTGCAGCTCTGTTTACAAATTCCCAAGATTTGGAAACAAACGAAATGTCCCAAAAAAGATGATTGGCTAAAAAAAATGTGGTACATATACACGATGCAATACTACGCATCAATCAAGGAGGACAAACACATGTCATTCGCAGCAACATGGATGGAACTAGAAAGACTCATATTAGCAGAAATAAGTCAAAAAGAAAAAGAGAAGTACAGGATAGTCTCACTTATATGATGGATATAGGGAAAAACAAACAAACAAGAAAAAACAAAAACAACTAATGGGACTGAACAATGGAGCAAGAGAGGAGGAGGGAGGGGGGGGAGGTGAAGAGCACAAAAGATCAGGATGGTTAACAGGTCTTAGTGACGTGAGAAAGCCCCGGGGTACACAATAATGCAATAATGTAATATAAATAAAAATACACATATATATGCAAAAAAAAACCTGTTTTAATGGATCCCTCAAAATTCTGTGACAGATTTTTGGTTAGATTGTTTCCATTATAAAATAGCACTGGTTTTAAAAGTAATAAAAAAATAAAAATAAAAATAAAAAAAAAAGAAAAACGCAAGATGCAAATCCCAAATAGCTGGGAGAATTAATCAATTGCTTTCATCTGAGAAAAGATTGCAGCAGATATTAACTATACATTGAAATCATTTATTTTTTCCACATTGGGCATCATGCTACTACAACTTTGGACATTTTCTTTGACTGAATCTGTAGACATGGCAGTTGAAGGCAGTAAAAGTAGGATCCCTTCACCAGGGTCAGTTGCACCATGGCTCTCAACGTCCGTGAACCATTTGGTACCCAAGAGTTTGCTTCAAATGCAAAAAGCCTGATTGCTCTTCTTCGACACTGTGCAAAGCAGACGCTGTCCCTCTCTGTGTCATCTCTGCATCAGGTGATTCTTAGTCAAGGAACAAAAGCAGAGTTGTCTCATTCCCTATCGGAATGTAATGAAATCTGATAATTAAATCAGTTACCAGAGCAGAACCAAGCTAGGCCTGTAAGGAGATTTGCGTTGTGATCACCCTGCCCATCACATTGCTATTTGGACATGTTTCTTTTTTTTTTTTTTTTTTTGAGGTTAGGACTTGCTATTTTTGCCCGTGGAACCGCAGGCTCTCATTGCCCGGGGTACCACAGACTCAAGTAATCCCCAGCCTCAGCTTCCCAGGTAGCTGGGATGACAGGCGTGCGCCACCACGCCCAGCTTTTTTTTTTTTTTTTTTTTTGGAACTAGGTCTCGCTACGGGCCCCAGGCGGGACTCGAACCGCGATCCCTAGCCCCGGCCGCTTCATAGGCTGAAGCTTACAGGCATGAGCCACCATGCCCGGCCTGGACATGTTTCTTTAGAAAATCACTTTTCTCTTTATTTGTGTGCTTCTTCACTAGTAGGTTGGCCCCACAGTAAATATGTGAAACCTTTGCTTGAAAAAATAAATTAATTAATTAAAATGCAGGAGGAAAAAAAAAATACCAACAGCCCTGAGAGCATAGCCTATCCCTCTGCCCTAACCCCACCTGCCATTTATTGAGAAAAAAATGCCAAGCCTTCTCTAATCTGATCCAAACATGGCGGTTCACCTTCAGGGATATTTTGAGGCAGCAATCCAACAGAGGGCTCCTGGAAGCAGAGAATCTTACCTGTTAGCTCTCCTGGGCTGGCCTCATAACCAAAATACAAAGGCAGCTCCTCACATCCCCTAAAGGATTTCTCAAACAATATATGGCAAGGCAGATTTATAGGAGACTTTAGACACATATGGGCAGAGATGGAGACATCCCATAGCAAGTGTCCAGTCACACATTTTCACTTTCCTGTCACCTCATAAACACTGAGAGGTCAGCCTCACACTGAGGCTGCCAACAGCTACACACCGAGGAGGATCAGACCACAAGCACCACTGTCAGTGTCAACAGCGAGGAAAACTTCCCACAGTAAATCCATTGAAGGCTCAGAGTAAGTGGCTTTTTATTCAGGGAGCTCATGAGGTTCAGATGTGGAATAGGAAAAGCCTATGTGTGCTTATGTTTCTAAGAGTTCCTCCCACCATCACAAGAGAAGCGTCTTTCTGGTGCCCTGGATTCCTAACAGTACCAACATTGGATGGATAACACTTCTTTGGACACACTTCTCTGCTCACATGGTAGAGATAGTGAACGAGTACCGGGATCCTGGAAAATGCACACAAGGGACTAGGTCTTTTGAACTTTACAATTAGGTCCTAAACAAATGTTCCACAGACAACACCTACTCACAAGAGGCCCAAAGATCATGCCTGACATGTTCCAGGTCTCCAAGTTCAATTCTACAGAAAATGAAAGTGACTCCATTTTGAATCAATGCCAACCTAGGTCCATGGGGAATTAATGCCTGTGTGACAGAGTAATCTCCCCTTTGATATTGCAAGTTTATTAGTATACAATCATAGTTTAAAAGTATTAATTTTATTATCATGGTAGAAATCAAACACGTCCAGGAACTGACCCTGTTGACCTCTGCCATCATTGTTCACAAAAATGATCTCATGTAATGAGGCCATTTGATGACCTCTGTGAAGTTGGAAGTATGAAACATGTCTTAAAAGCAAATCCCACACACTTATTCTGAAATACTTCAAAGGATTCCAAATTCAGCCGGGCCAAAGCATTTTATCCATGGAAAGGGGTTTGTGGTAAAATGCCCAGAACCCATCATACGGCACTATCAAGGTACTTCCAGTTACCCAGATTAAACATGGCAGCACCACAGCCAGCCATAGTGGCACATGCCTGTAAGCTTCAGCCTATGAAGCAGCTGGACATAGGGATCAAGGTTTGTTTCCTGCCCGGGGATTGTAGCAAGACCTAGTTCCCCCACCACCACCCCCAAAAATAGCTGGGGCCTGGTGGCGCACGCCTGTAACCCCAGCTACCTGGGAAGTTGAGGCTGGGGATCACTTAAACCTGTGGTACCCCGGGCAACATGAGCCTACGGTTCCACGGGCAAAAAAAAAAACCACAACAGCAACATGGCGGCACTACATTCCCAGAAGGAGAGACAGACAATCGGATTTTCTGCTTTTTCTAGGTGCCTGTCTGCAGTGCTTCCCACACTCCACCTAGGAGTTCCATAAGCCTCGGAGCTCTGGACATTGACAGTGAACACTGGAGGCAAGAAGACCTGTGTTTTATCCTGTCTGGGATCCTCACATCACTGCTACAGGGTTCCACAGTAAGATTGGAGAGTGCCGGAACCACAGGTTCCACAAACGCATTCCGCTTGATGGCAGTGTTGCCCCAGAAATGCCAATGTGCCACAAAGCAAGGCCCTCTCCCTCCGCCCAACCGTAATGAAAAAAATGCCAACCCCAGTTAAGTCTAATCAGACTCAAATACATTGGGGCTCCCCATTTTGGCCACGTTCAGGGAGCCTTCCCAGTCCAAGGGCTCCAGATCACTGAACCTATGCCTCTTGGCTCTACAGGGAAGGTACAAAGCCCTTCAAGAAGAAAAGTGCATGTCTGTGAAGGCCAGGATTACTGCAGGTATGTTGTTAACTGGAACAAAAAAGGACTCCAGAGACCTCTAGGCTTTTAGCTTCAGATAATATCCATAGATCCAAAAGATGTACCCAGTGGCCCAGGATTGCTCAAACCCTCTCCCACCATAGAGCTTGACTGAAAATGACAGTAAGATGTCAAAGGACCATGGATGACAATCAGTACATTTTAGGGGGAAAAAAATAAAAGGACATAGGTTAATCCTCAAGATACACTCATGGCAAGGACTAATGGAGTCATGTTAAAGCAGAGGTAGGTAACTCAGCAAGGAAACTTCTCATGGACTGTTCTGCCTGGATTTTCTGTGGAGAAGACCATGAAATGACAAGCCCCAGAGCTCCTTCCACAAGTGGGCCATTTGTATCATGGAGCACCATATATCCTGACACTGAAAGCCCAGCTGATGGGGTAATTGAGACTCAGTAACCTCAATTAACCATTTTTTTCTTTTTTGAGACTAGGTTTAGCTATGTTGCCTGGGGTAGCCCCCTCCCGCAGACTCAATCCCGCAATCCCCAGCCTCAGCCTCCCAGGTAGAGGAATTACAGGTGCCCGACACTGCACCTTCCTACTTTTCCGAGACCTGGTCTCAATGTTGCCCGAGGTAGTCTCGAACCAACAAACTCAAGTGATCCCTGGCCTCTTGCCTCCCAACGCTTGGATTACAAGTGCACACCACCACACCCCGGCTCAATTACCCATTTAATAGCAAGCAGATGTTTACAGAGATACATATAAAAATTGGCCTTTCTGACCTTAACTGGTGGTCCTAATAACACACCTCTAAGGTGCTGCAAATAAAGGAATCACATCTGATCCAGTTTGATGAGGCTTGTTAACACCATTCCTTTAATGTCAAAGCTTTCCCTAGTGCAGAATAGTAGCAATGCCCCTCTGTGAAGAGAGTAGGACAGCAGAAACTCCCTCGACTGGGTGGAATCATTCTCCCTGCTATTCTTTAATTTTTCTAAGAGGTTCCTTTCTTTCCCTTGTAGGCGAATATGGAAAAGTATGTTCATATTATTGTACTTCTTCCTCTGTATAATCTGGCACTCTGGAGATCCTGAGTAGAATAAAACACAGGGTTGGCACAGCTTTGACCACCAGAGTTTCAAGGGGCCATTCATGTCCTTTAGCAGGCAGTTGCAGCCATATTGTCCCTACAGTGCAGGTCACACGGTGGGGGTGGGGGTGGGGTGTATTATTATTGGGTGTGATTCATCCAGCATCCCAGCCAGTCAGGCTAAACCTATTACTAAACCAGTCCCTACTCAGGGACTCAGGGAAGCTGCTAGCTAATGGCCACATTCCTGGACAGGATTCCTTCAGTCATTTCAGTTGGCACTGCGTAGGCATGGCAGCCACTAGTGGGCAAGCCTGGCTTCCTGGGTCTGGTCAGCCATCTCACCTGGCTGAGTAAGTTGGCCTCGTCATTGTTCCTGGAGCTACCAAAGAACAATCAGTTATCCAAAACATCCCAGGTCACTACAACCTCTGGACTTTGGTGGACAATGATGGAAGAGGTAAGAGCAAGACGTTATGCAGTCTAAGACACCAAGGTTATCACCGTAGCCAGTTACCACAGGAAAAGAGTGTAGAGCTAATGGGATGCAAGAACAATTTCCGCTTGATGGCAGTATGACACCAGAATAGCCTACCGAACCAGCTCTAGATCATCTCCCTCCGCCCTTTGGTGAGGAAAAAAAGTCAAGTGGGTCCCAAATGGAGAGCCAACTTTGTTCTACTATAAGGGAACACTACTAATTCTGAGTCACCAGGGTGCAGATTCTAGTACAACTTGACTCCTTTTAGCCTGCCTTCATCAACAATGGACTGTGGCTTCTCTCTGAACCCCTGAGTGGACCTGACACTGTCCATAGGGTCAATTATCCCAAAGCCTACCTGGTAGGATGCAGCAGAAGTCACACCGAGCTTGGGTTGAATCTGATCCACAAAAGCCAAGGCATTGTGCTCCAGTCTCACTGGCCTCACACCGTATTATAATTACCAAGAAACCAGCCTGACACTGAGGCCTGAAGCAGCCAGACACAAAAGTGGTGGTGGACTAAGATCACCAGCACAAGTGAGGCAAATCTCCAAAGCAGACAAAAACCATCCTGGCTTTGCACACACGGGAAGCTGCATTCAGGTTTGCATTCTGCCTACTGGAGTCAGTAGGAAAGGCAGTGAGCTCCTGTGCAAAATACAGAAAAGAGTCCTACTGGTAGTACCATGGCTCTGTCTCAGAAGTAGAAAGGGATGTCCGTCTAGCAGTGTCCTAATGTTTTTAAGGATTCCTCCCATTCATTACCACTTCCGGAATGTTTTTCCACTGATCTCATGAACATCCTTGTGAAACGTTGCAAAGTAACCCCTCAGACTCACACTTGTGTTTATTTAGGAAAGTCACTCCCCAAGAGATTGGAAGATCCAGCTATGTGTACCCAAATAGACAAGTCCTATAAACTTCACTATTGGGTTCTACAAATTGTATAAAAAAATTGACAGCTTGCCCAGCCCCACAGGGTCCTGTATTGACATGGTCTAAATTCAGTGTGTCTACTTGAGGCCAGGCATGGTGGCGCATGCCTGTAAGTGGCAACGTAGGAAGCCGCGGCTGGGGCCAGGGATGGCGGTTCGAGTCCCACCGGGGGCACGTAGCAAGACCTAGTTCCAAAAAAATATAGCTGGGCGTGGTGGCGTGTGCCTGTAATCCTAGCTACCTGGGAAGCTGAGGCTAGGGATGGCTTGAATCTGTGGTACCCCAGGTAACATGAGCCTGGGGTTCCACAGGCAAAAATAGCGAGACCTAGTCTAAAACAAACAAGCAAAATAAATAAATAAGTAAGGAAGGAAGGAAGTAAATAAATAAATAAATAAAATAAATAAAATAAATAAATAAATAAAATAAATTCAGTGTGTCTACTTGTAGGAAGGAAAAGGAAACACATGTGTCTACTTGTAGGAAGGAAAAGGAAACACATGTTCCTAAACATTATCTTCCAATTTATTTTTTTCATT
This sequence comes from Uropsilus gracilis, assembly GCA_004024945.1. Classification (NCBI taxonomy): domain Eukaryota; kingdom Metazoa; phylum Chordata; class Mammalia; order Eulipotyphla; family Talpidae; genus Uropsilus; species Uropsilus gracilis. The sequence goes on from PVHY01003989.1 coordinate 78,782, forward strand.
GAGCATATTTATATACAAACACACACACGTATATATATATATATATATATATATATATATATATATATATTATTACACCGCTGTTTATCCCAATATATTCCCATCACCTTATCACCCATGCACCTTCTTTCTCTTCTGCTTTACCCCTCCCCCAATTTTACTCTCTTCTCCCTCCCTTGATCTATGCTTCAGTTCTGTTGGCAGTTTTAATTTTTCTTCTCTGCTTGTTTCTATATTTTCCCTAAATCCTTCATATAAGTGAGATCATTTCATATGTATCTTTTTCTTTCTAGCCAATTTCTGCTAACATGACTCCTAGCTCCATTCATGTTGCTGCAAATGAAGTAAGTTTCTCTTCCTCCATTGATGAATAATATGCCATTAAGTGAATATAATACACCATTTTCAGCCTTTCATCAGTTTTGGGGCATTTGGATCATTTCCATATCTTGTCAAATGTAAATAGTGCTGCTACAAATATGCGAGTACAGGTGTCTTTATGAGTGCTTTTTAAAAAATAATTTATTTATATATTATATATATATATTTTTTCACATCCTTGTATTCCCTGGGAGTTACCTACCACCTCCACTCCCTGACCACTCCAACCCATTCCCTTACCCCCAGTTGTGTACTTCAGTTTGGTTGTTAGCTTGTTTTCACTTTCCCTCCTAGCCCTTTGTTTTTCCTATATCCCATATATTACTGAAACCATTTGGTTTCTCTTTTTCTTTCTGACTTGTTTCTGCATGATATCTTCTAGGTCCATCCATGTTATCTCAAATGCATCACATTTGTCATTTTCTTAAATGGGTGTTTTAATATCCTTTGGGTAGATTCACAGTAGTGTTATTTTGAGTCGAATGGTAGCTGCACTTGCAATTGTTGTTTGAGGGTCCTCCACACAGCCTTCCAAAGTGGCTGGACCTAGCACTCCCACCAGCAGTGTTAAGAGTGTTCCTTTTTGTACAGAAACCAAATGGTTTCACTAATATATGGTCAACCAAATGAAACTGCACAAGGGGCCGGGCACAGTGGCTCGTGCTTGTAAGCTTCAGCCTATGAAGCGGCCAGGGCTAGGGATCGCGGTTCGAGTCCCGCCTGGGGCCCGTAGTGAGACCTAGTTCCAAAAAAATAGCTGGGCGTGGTGGTGTGCGCCTGTAATTGCAGCTACCTGGGAAGCTGAGGCTGGGGATTGCTTGAGTCCGTGGTACCCCGGGCAACGAGAGCCTGCGGTTCCATGGGCAAAAATAGCGAGACCTAGTCTCAAAAAAAAAAAAAAGAAACTGCACAAGGGGAGAGTGGGGACCACCTGGAGCGGGTGGGAAGGAGAGGTGGTGGGTGACCCCCAGGGGCTGAAATGATGTGAAATATATATAAATAAATTTTAAAAAATTTTTTTAAAAAAAGTGTTCCTTTTTTTCCACATCTGTACCAATACTTATTGTCCATCTTTTTTATATGGGACATTCTTACTGGTGTGATACAGTATCTCAGTGTAGTTTTGATTTGCATTTCCCTTATTATTAGTGATGTGGTGCATTTTTCATATGCCTATTGGCCTTCTGTATTTCCTCTTTGGAGAAGTGTTCTTTTAATTCTTCTCCCCATTTTTTACGAGGCTTTCTATTTTGTTGTTGCTAAGTGTGAGAGTTCTTTGTAATCTTTTTTATCACACCCTTATCACTTGTATGGAAGGAAAAAATTTCCTCTCAATGGGTCGGATTTCTTTTTGTTTTGCTTATTGTCTCTTTTTCTGTACAGAAGCTTTCCAGTTTGATGTAGTCCCAGCTGTTTTTTTTTTTCCTTCATTTTTTTGCCAGCTGTGGATGGGTCCTGAAATCGATTTCTGAAGTGTAATTTATGAAGGGTTTTGTCCAAGTTTTCCTCTATGTATTTTATGGCCTCAGGACTTACATCCAACTCTTATTCATTTTGAGTTGGTATATATACAAGGTATAAGAGAGTTGTCTTGGTTTATTTTTGCTGTGATAGTCCAGTTCTCCCAGCACCATTTATTGAAGAGACTGTCCTTGTTTCAATGTATTTTTTTTTTCTGCTTTGTCAAAGATTAGTTGATCATATGTGTGGTTTTATTTCTGGGCCCTCAATTCCATTCCATTGGACTGATTGGCTGGTTTTGTACCAGTACCGTGATGTTTTAATTATTATGGTTTTCTAGTATAGTTTGAAGTTCAGGACAGTAGTAACGCTTCTGTTTTCTCTTTTTTATTGGTCAGGAAGACCTACACATTATCTTTAACCTGAGCTTGTAAGAGGAATAGAATCATCATACCATATTCAAGAAAGCACTTGTGGAGGCCACAGGCATGAGGTCTATCTTTCAAACCCTTCTCCAAACTGGCACTTCAACTCCCAGCATGCTGTAATCTGGATTTCCCGATGTGAAGGGTCTGGCAGCAAGTAGCAAATACTGTATGCTTGGAGTGGAATGGAGAGAAAAGGGCAGTCATTTTGTAGATCTACAAAGCAGTTGCTTGATTTGACAATAACTCTAATGAAACTCAAGGCCTCAAACATGTCCCAGGTTACCACAGTCAGAATGGGACAGAAAACAACAACTCTGATGCCCCGACTCTACTTTTAAGTCTTAGGCACTTTCTGCAGCTACCCAGCATGGTGTAGGAGAGAGTACAAGTAACTGAGAGCAGGACATAATATCCAAGAGTGACAAGCAGCTTTTTTGGGTCTCTTGGATTTGCTATGGCAATGATAAGCTCCTCCCTATCATATCTGTCAGTACCTCAGAATGTGGTATATGACAGACCCAGAGGGAAGGCAAGGTTCTCACCCCCGCCCCCACAGTCCTTAAAAGGTGGCTCTGGAGACAATAGGGGTATCAACAGAAGGTTCATACATCCAGGAGCAGGTCTGTGCCCAGGAGCCACCATCCAAGAGATTTGTCCTCTTTCGACACATCTCCTCACCAGTGACCAGCTCTGAAGCCAGCACCCAAATGAGGTACAGATGCGAGATTCATTCATTCTCAATATCCTAAAAACTCACCGGAAACAGGAGCACAATACACGTGTGTGGGGGCTGGAAGTGAGGTGCTACCTTTCCACTGGCCCCTAATGTGAAGTGAAGGCCATACCTTTCTGCAGTCAAATGCTCTACCCCTGAGCGATACCCCCAGAGGCCATACCTTTCTGTAAACTGCAGGAGGTTAAGGTAAAGTCATTACCACATGCTTCATGAGCATTGCAATAACCCTCCCTCAGGAACTCTCTCAGTCACCTCATCCCCAGAAATGAACAGAATGAGAGAAGCCCTGCCTCTGCCATGGCACCAGTAGCTATATACCTTTCGTTCCTGTATTCTGAACTGGCTGGGAATCACCATGCCCAGGAACGTCTTCTAGGGTATAGGAACCACCCAGGCTCAATCTGCCCTTGCTCCAAAGGAAGGTGACTCTGCCAAATTACCACAGCTCCCAGCCTGGCTCCCTCACACAGGCTAAAACTAGTCAAAGGCAAATATGGCGGCCACCAGACTTCTGATCCCAGACTTCCTATGCCAGACAAGCCGGGCGCCAGGATCACAGTCCTCGTACTCAATTCCGTTTTTGGAGCTTCCCGGACCCTACACAATCTGGGTCATGCCCTCCCTGTGCCAGGAGGACCTCTGGATGAGCGCGGAGGTGGGCGTTGGAAGGATTTGTTTCTCCTCCCTGGGTTTCACCTTCACCGCCATATTGCTTTTCGACAAAGAACAACAAGCAGCTCACGCAATCTCAAAAAGATTTCCGCTTGATGGCAGTATTGCTTCAGAAACGCCCAACTGCTCTCCCTCCAGGCCTCTCCCTCCGCCCTTTGTAGAAGAAAAAAATGTCAACCAAATCCAACAAGACTGCAATATGGCAGCTCCTGGTCCTACCAATTTGGAGGATCATTCCCACTTCCAGGGCTCCAGGAAAAACATTCTAATCACTGTCTGATGAACACTACCTGGTGGAGGTCTTAAAAAAAAAAAAAAAAAAAAATTTTGTACCATGAATTATGGAGCAAAGGATACCTGTACGGAATTTGATCTAAATTATACTTAATTGTGATTGACAGGGTTTGCTTGTCATTTTTTTTCTTTTGCAGACTGAGGTGGGTGTGCAAGGTGCACCCACTTGTACCTCCAGACTCAGGTAACCATGCCATGTGTGCCTTCTTCCTCCTCTCTAGGATGCCTGAACTAGTTTCTGACAAGGCAGACTTTTACTTTCTGTGCAAAGGTCAATCCAACAAAGTCTTGGCTTTCTCCATGTCCAAACAGCCTTACAATGTGTTTGCCTCCTCATACAAGGCTCAAGCCAACAGTTGACCTTTTCCAGCATTGACAACCTCCCATGAGAGTAAGGCTCTTGCAAAGGATCCACTTACGCCCTTCCAAATGAGCACTAGAGAAAACACATGGAGAAGCAGCTACTACAGAGTCCCCATTTCTACTGGCTGGATAGGAAATGCCCAGAATGCTATAAAACCACCAGGGTCCTAAGCCAGACACAAACACAAGTGGTGTTGTGTACTCCTCCATCCTAGGCCAGGCCGCAGGAGGAAAAGCAAAAGCAAAGTTTTCAGAAAGATGATCAATGAAAGGGAAGCTGCATTCAAAAGCACCCTGGATTAGGATGAGAAGCAATCCTCATACACAACTTTTGGATAACTACGTAAATGAATAAATATGAACACTTGTCCATTCTCCACCAACTTCCACCACCATCTTCATCTATTCAGTGTTCATGAAAAGCCTGGAGACTAAGAACCTGGGTAGACAACCAGGGACAATGGGAAACTCTAGACATGAGTCCTCAAGGAAACAGAACTGGAAGACAATTGTTCAGACAATCTCAGAAGAATCGAGGACTAAGGACACGCAAGTAGAGCATCTCAATGGCTTGGTCCCTGAGCCTAAGGACCCATTTTTTCTGGTCTGGGAAGATACCCGGAACTTCAAGCTGGGCATTGTATGGTTCTGGGGGTCAAGCCTATATGAGGACTGTTACCAGTTGAGAAAAAAGGACACCCAAAGATCACTAAGTCCTCACTACTAGAATGGGGCTAATGGGAGACCCACGTCCAGATCAAACCTGAGGCTGAGAAAAGATTGAGTCCTACAAACCCACACCCCTGATCCACAGCTGATCACAAGCATGCAAAAAGAGACAATTCTGTTTCTGCCCTGGAGAGTCACCCATGGGCTCCTTTGTCATTGGTGGGTTCTCTCAGGACTTCTCCACAAACAAGAGAGGCAAGGCAGTCAGGGTCCCCACACACCCAGATTACCCTCTTCTTTCTTCTAGGGGAAGGAACAGGTCAAAGGACCTCACATTCTAACAAGGTTGCTGAAGGGTCTTCAAGGCGTTCAGAGCAAAAAGGCTACCACCATGTTCATGAGCCTGGATTTCCTGTGTTCCCCTCTCAAATACCCAGGATGTTCATCTTGGTCATGTGTGTGACTCTGGAAATTCCACTGTGAGGCACTGTGCAGGGGTCCATGCTATTGCTGCACTCTGTGGAGCTCGGGACTTTTAGTCCTGGAGGGTGATGCAAGGAGGATCATCTACCTCAGGTAGGGATGGCCCAGGGCTGGCAGGGTTCTGTTCCAAGGCAGTATTGCACTAGAAATGACATCTGTCCTCATTCCAAGCCATTTCACAACAACCTTTGCTGAGGAAAAAGACCATCAATCACCAACATGGTTCAAGCAAGCTGCTTACCACCTGAGCCAGTTCGGGGGAGCATGGCGCTTCCAGTATGCAGGAAGCAGGACCCCATCATGACTGGCAGCTCTCAGCCTGTCGTCATGATGGAATGGCAGTGAGGGTCTTTACAGCCACTCCCAGGAGAAGACATGGCCTATTTCCTATGTCTATCTTTTTTTTTTGAGACTAGGTCTCGCTATATTTGCCTGTGGAACTGCAGGCTCTCTTTGCCCAGGGTACCACAGACTCAAGCAATCCCCAGCCTCAGCTTCCCAGGTAACTGGGATGACAAGCGTGCGCCACCACGCCCAGCTATTTTTTTTTTTTTTTGGAACTAGGTCTCGCTACGGGCCCCCAGCGGGACACGAACCGCGATCCCTGGCCCTGGCTGCTTCATAGGCTGAAGCTTACAGGCACGAGCCACTGTGCCCGGCTCCTATCTTTTTTTTTTTTTTAATTTTTTTTCCCCTATGTCTATCATTAACAGTCAGGTAGGAAGGAGAACTCAGGAAGGAGATAGAGTGAGCACACACTCAGCTCAGGATATACCTGCCCCTAGTCATGAACAAAAGGCACATGTTAGTGTTTTCTGAGAGTTAGCGGGGCCTGGTATGCCAAATGGTGGCAGCCGCCTAGTGGCACAGGTTGAGAATCCAAGGTTAAGTTGGATCGTTGACAAGACCTTCCATAGGGCCTGTTTTTCATGCACTGGAATCCAGAGTTTTGGGCACAGATGTTGGCAGACACATATCCTTCAGTTAACCTGCATCAGCCACCCCAGACATGCAAAGTCTTCAAACAGGATTGGTCCAATGAATTGCTTCACAAGGCACAGCTATAATGCCACCAAAAGTCAGGAACCCTAGTGCAGACCCAGGCGTAACCTCATTTTTCCCCTCTCAGGAACTGGCCTAAAATTCCATGTATTAATCCCTTAGGTCGTGTGCAGGGATTTTTTGACACACATCACGCATGTAGTCATTCTAGTAAAGAGTAGTGACAGCCCTGTTCTAGGATGGTGAAGATTTCAAGAATAGGAAATGAGCATTCCAGTACCATGAACCTACCTTGAGATTTCTTCTTGAAAAATTCTGGAACACCAGCGTCACTCCTATTTCCCAAGGATCAAATTACCTGCCTTGTAAAAGAGAAGAAAGAGAACAAGGACACTCACTCACCATAACATCACACGACACATGTCAATTGTCCTGCTTCTCCACAGCTCAAGCGTCCCAGTTCTCCTGGCTTGTGATGCCATCCTTTAGCGCCAGTGCCTCTCATATGAGAGAGACCGACACGCTTCACTCTGTGGAAACAGCACAGGACTGTGAGCACAGGCCACTGGCCCTCCCAGCCATCTTACGTGGTTGAGGTCACTCTTCATCATGGGTGTTAGATCAGTGCCATTTCGAGTAACACACACATGCGAAAAGCAACTGACCTTGACCCTTTCAGAGTCTGCACGTTTGCCAAATAAAGCTCTTAGAGGACCATCTGCTTGTGACACCCATACCTCCCACAACCAATACAGCACAAAGTCCCCTTCACACTGGTAACCACACTTCATGTCACATCCCCAGGCTGAGAGGGACAATGAACTGCCCTGTGAGCCATCGTCACTAATGGCTGCAGATCTCCTGTGCCCGCAAGCCACGGATGCTATTTTTGAGTCCCAAGAGGCCGTCTGGGTCCAGGATCCATGCAGACAGACCCGCTCTTCTGACACGGAAAGGGCACATGGTCAAATGCACACAGCCCTGAAGGAGGCCCTGTGGCTTCCCCCCGTTCACCCCAATCATAGCCACCACTGGGGTCATGCGTTTTAATTTCCTTGAGCTACTGGCCAGACACCTGGCTATCCACTTTGCCTCGTATATTTCTCTGCAGCTGCTAGGGTCCACTGAGGTCTCACCTATGCTTTCCTGGGATTGGAACAATTCTGCCCCTTGGCATAATTGGGTGATAGAAGGAATAACAATACTCAATCCCACATAGATCTCTAACCTCATAGGCCTCCCATCCTGAATGCAGTAACAGACAAACCAGTGTTCCCTGGAGACAGGAATGAATTCTGCCTGATGGCAGTGCTGAGCTAGAAATACCAACATGCCCTGAGAGCACAGTCTACACTACCCCCCACCCACCCCCCAACCCCGACTCCGCCCTTTGTTGAGGGAAAATTGCCAAGCCTTCTCTAACTTGACTCAGACCTGGATGCTCACCCCCAGGAACACTTTGAGGTAGCAATCCCAATGGAAGGCTCCAGGAAACACCCTATTGGTGACCCTAGGCTGGCACCATAACCAAAATACCAAGGAAGCTCCTCACATCCCTTAATGAGAATAAATCTCCTACCTATATTTGGCATGCCAGGTTTACATGAGTCCTGAAGAGACATGCTATGGGCAGAGTTGGATATATCCCCCAGCCAGTGACCAATCAAACACTTTTCTAGTGTCCTCTCACTTTCTCATAAACAGAGGTTAGTCTCACATTGAGGCCTACAGCAGTTTGACACTTAGAAGGCCAAGACCACAGGCACTGGCACCAGGGTCAACAGTAAGGTGAACCTCCCACAGCAAGGCCATGGACAAGCTCAGAGGAAGCAGCTTCTTTCCAAGGCGCTCATGAGGTTCACGCAAGGAGCTGGAAAAGCCTCTGTGTGCTTATGGTTGTTAAAACTTCCTCCCACCCACTATCAGGTCTGAGCATCCTTCTAACGCCCTGGAAATCACTATTAGTTCCAAGCCTGTATGAATATAATTTCCTTGGACACATTTCTCTGCTCACGTGGGACCCTTTGTCAACAAGTACCAGGGATGATCCAAGAAAATGCAACCCTTTAAAGGGCCAGGTCCTTTTAACTTTACAACTGGGTCCTCAACAAATGTCCCCACAGACAGCACGTACTCACAATAATCCACGTGACCACTTTTGACATGCTGCAATTCTCCTAGTGCAGGTCTACAGAAAATGAAACTGACTTCATTTTGCATCAACACTATACTAGGCTCGTGGCGAATTAATGCCCGACTATGTCAGAGTCAAGCTCCCCTTTGATATTAAGTTTATTAGGATACAGTCATGGTCAAACATACTTCTATTATCATGGTAGAAAAACCAAATATTTCCAGGACACGAGCCCGTGGACCCCTGCCATCATTGTTACAAAAGAATGATGTCATGTAATAAGGAGGGCATTCGATGATATCTGGTAGTATGAATCATGTCTAACATAAATTCCATGCACCTGTTCTTGTGTCAAGGAACCCTGCATGTAAGTTGCACTTAAAGAACCTCGTGAACATACTTGTTTATTCCTCACACTCAAATTATATCCTCCCTTTAAGGAAGTTATTTTCCATGGAGATCCACATATACATCCCCAACCATGCTCCCAGCGCCCACATGAGGGTTGGTAGTATTGAGCTTCAGGTTTCACCTCGGCCACTGTCACCCATGGCCACAGAGATCTGGGCTTGGGGTTTGGCTGGACTTCATTCCCTTCAGGGGAAGATTTCCAGGAACCTGGTCTCACTGGAGCTAAAGTTTTTACTCCCACACACATAAAGGGGCTTGAGGTAAAATGCCCAGACCACTAGATACAGCATCATCAAGGTAATTCCACTCATCCAGCTCACAAATGGCAGTTCTTTAGCCTGACTACCAAGCACTTTAAGTAGGTGACTGTCTGTGGGGCTATGCAGCGTGGATCTAACATAGTAGCTTAGGCTTCTCCAAACCTCTCGGAACTCTGAACTTAGATGTTGAATAGTAGTGGAAAGAGAACCTGTGTCTTATTCTCTCAGAGTTAGATATTACTACCATAGGTATCTTTCATGGTATGCGTCACTACAATGTTCATAGGGTCTCAAACTCATTCCGCTTGATGGCAGTGTTGCATCAGAAATACCAACATGCCCCCACCCATTGCTGATGAAAAAAATTACCAAGCTGGTCGTGGTGGCATGGGCCTATAATTCAAGCACTGGGAGGCTAGAGGACAGGGATTGCTTGAGTTCTGGGGTTCAAGACTACCCGGACAACATAGCGAGACCTGGCTCTTGAAAAAGCAGCTGGGCGCGGTAGGGCAGGCACTGGTAATCACAGCTGAGGCTGAGGCGGGAGATTGCTTGAGTCTGTGGGATCGGGATTACCCTGGGCAACATAGCAAGACCTAGTCTTAAAAAAAAAAAAAAAAATTACCAAACCCACTCCATGTCCTATCTGACTCAAACACATTTGTTCACCGTTTTGTCCACTTTCAGGGAGCACTCCTACTTCAAGTCCTCCAGAACTTGAGGCATCTTTGCCTCTCGCATCCTCCTAGCCTGCCCTTATGACCAAAATGCAATGCAAATTTCTTATGAGTGTTCAGGAGTGGATGGGAACCTTTCTGTTGAACAATCTTTAGCACTCCACGTTTAAAGGAAACCTCATAAAACATAGTGTGCTAACAGAGCCACATCCATACCACTAGTCAAATGCCCTCTATGGACCCTTCCCACAGGTGAATTATCATGACACACGAGCAGAATTCAGCATCATCTTTGAGTCCTTAAGCAGTAGGGAACAAAGGTTGGCAGTGGTGGTAGAAAAGAGGTAATGACAGAAGAATTAAGAGTGAGGGGAATCTCTCAGGAAACACCATGGATGGGCTTTAATGACAAGGTTCTTCTCCATGATGCTCCCAGGAATACAGGAGGGATGGTGGCAGACGGGTCAATTAGAAAGGTAACCCGGTGCCACTCAGGAGACACTAGTATCCTTGTGCCTTGCCCAGAGCCAATCTACTCATCACGCTGAAGGAAAGGAAAGGGTGATGGTGGAAAACACCTAGGTATAATTATGCTCTTAAATACTACTGGTACTCATCATCTCCTCTTGCACCTGAGATCCCGTTGAGCATCTTTAAATCAGAACCTCAGAATAACACTCTCTTGGTCACACTCTCTTGGGACACTGACTCCCCCAAATGCTGAGGGAGTTGCACCCAGGGAAGCTGACCCTTTAAACCTTGAGGTCATTATTGCCACATTTTCACTGCAAAGAAAGTGAGTGTTCTCATAGTCTGCCCATCAAGGGGAAAGTCTGCTCTGGTGAGAAATCTACCTCTAACCCCTAAAAGCCCCAAGCCCACCTGAATACAGAGTTGCGTTTGCATATCACAGCATGAGCGTCAATCTCCCTAATCTGGGTTGCTGTGCACAAGGGGTTTCTTCTGAAATAGCAAAGGCCTTCACTGCATGTCCAAGACTCACTTGTATCAACATTAGTTTCAAGGAGTCATTCTAGCATTTATGGTTTCCAGGACTTCCAAGCATTCTTAGGATGAGGTTGCCTTGCAAACAGAGTCTTAACACTCCAGCCTCGGTCACCATACTCATTTGTTCCATTTAAGCACAAATGAGAAGTCTGAGTACTCCAGGTACAAGCAAAAAAAAAAAAAAAAAAAAAAGGAAGGCCAGGAAGAATGATTAGCCCCATGGGAAATGGTCAAGCTTCAAGATATGTGCCTAGATGCTCCTGGACTTGGCAGGTCAAAGGAATGTCAATCTTGCTCTTTTTTAAGCTTACGACATAGTCTAAGCTCTGCTATATGCCTTGAACGTTGCATACTGATGGTGTACAGTAGAAGAAAAGCACCAACGCTTTGTACAGTCTAAGACTTGGATTATGGCTCCTTATCTGGAGGAGAATGCAGGGTTCATGGGATTCACTAACGCATTCCACTTGAAGGTAGCATTATTCCTGAAGTGGCAAACTTCTCGACAACAAGACTGCTCCCTCTGCCCATTAGTAATGAAAAAAATGCCAACCCCGGTCTAAATCCGACCTGATTCTAATAAGCTGGCTAAAGATTTTTAACACATGCTGGGAGCACTCCCAGTTCAAGGGCTCCAAGTCACTGAACCACAACCCACTTGGTTCCACAGGGAAAGGTACCTGGCACATCAAATAATAAAGTGTTTGTCGCAAGTGCCAAAATTTCTGTAAGCATGCTGTCAAATGGGACGCAAAGGGAATCCAGAGACCACCAGACTTCCAGCTTCCAGCTTTCTGGATCCAAAAGATCTAGAATGAGCACCATAACTGCACAATCCCTCTCCTACCATAGAGCTTGACCAAAAGTGACAAAAGGAGAGAGGGGCAATGTGTTCAAATCAGCACCATGTAGGAGGAATAGAATATAAAAACAGACGGCCAATCCTGGAGATACCCTCATATCCCAGAATTAATGGAATCAGATCAGAGCAGAAGCAGGTAACTAACTCAGCAAGGAAACTTATCAAGGACAGTTTTCACTGGTTTGTGAAGGGGAAGTCCATGGATTGACAAGCCCCAGAGCTCCTTCAACAAGTGGGCCATTTGGACCATGGGGGCACCACTTATCCCGACATTGTAAGCCCATCTAATAACAAGCAAATATTTACAGGAACACTAATATAGAGGGTCGAACACACAGAAATTGGACTCTCTGAACTTAACACGTGGTCCTGATAACAAGCCCTTGAGGGGCTATATATCACAGCACTCCATCTGACCCCATTTGAGAGGTTTCTTAACTCCATTCCTTTGATACCAAGCCTTCCCTGGGGCAGAGAAGTAGCAACACCCCTCTTTGAAAATGGAAGGACAGCAGAAACCCCCTGGATTGGGTCCAAACTCTCCCAGTCATTCAATACTCCGAGAGGTTCCTCAATTTCCCCTGTAAACACCAAGTGCAAAGTATGCTTATTTTATTGTAAAACTTCCTCATTTGTAGACTCTCGCATTCTGGAGAAACTAAGCATAACTAAACATGGGGTTGTCACGGCTTTGACCCCAGGAGTTGTACAGAGTTATACAGTACTTTTAGGTATCAGTGCACCTATGGCTTCAGCCAAATTGTGTGCCAGCAGTGCAGGTCACAGGGGAGATTGGTCTAAGTGATTTCACCCAGCATCCCAGTCAACCAGCCTAAATCTACACTTACTGCCAGGGGAAAAGACATTCTAGCTAATGCCACACCTCTGGCCAGGGCTCCTTCAGTGATTTCAGCAGGTACAGTGCAAACATGTAACCACTAGCTCAAAAGTCTGTGTGTGACTCTCTAGGCAGGTTGTCTGTGCAAGTTGGCTCTGTGCCTTACGCTGAATCTCCCAGTGGACCAGTTCTTCAAAATTTCCCAGGTTACTTACTATCCTCTCAACTGGTGGGTTAGGGTGGTAGAGGTAAGACAAGGCTTTATCCAGATGAGGACTCCAACTTTACCACCATATAGTGCACTTACAGGAAGGGATAGTATAGAGGTAATGGTATGCAATAACTAGTTCCATGTGATGACAGTATGACCCAGCAAAGCACCTAAACTGGCTGCAGCTTCTCCTGATTAACCATTTGCTGATGAAAACAATGCCAGTCCCTGTCCAAATGTGAAAAGCCATCACCTTTGCCAATTTAGGGTAACACTCATGATTTCAGAATCCAGGCAGAAAATACCAGACCATGGTCTTTCCTTATCAACTATCTTCATTACCAAAGGGCAGTGTCTGTTTCTCGCATTATCAACTATCTTCATTACCAAAGGGCAGTGTCTGTTTCTCGCATTTCTGACTGGGACCCATACCTGTCTGTACTGCCATCTGTCCCAGTCCTAGCTGGCAGGATACCCCAGGAGTCACACAGAGTTTGGGCTTATCCACAAAAGCCAAGGCATGGTGGGACACATTGTCACTAGCCTCACAGTCTCATAATCACTCAGAGAACAGCCTGACACCAAATGTCAAGGAGCTGGACATAAAGGGGTGGCCTAGGATCACAATCAAAAGTGAGGTAAAACCTCCCAAGGGTGGACAGAAAACTAGGCTTGTCACCCATGGACCCCGTGAGTTCAGGCATGGACTCTGCCTACTGGTGTCAGTACTAGGTAAGGAAGCGTACCTGTTCACAATAGCCCCCAAACCATCCCCCTGCCAGGATGAGGGATTCTCCCTTAATTAGAAAGGGAAGGCTGGCAGTATTCTGATGATTGTAAGGATTCCTCCCACCTACGTCGATGTGTTGTTCCATTGATCCCTTGACCACCTCTATTTCTGTCAAAGTTTTCGAGAGAAATCCCACCTCTGAAACACACCTCTCTGATTTCTTAGGGGAGTCACTCCACAAGACTTGGGGGAGGTTCCAGTATGTTTAACCAAATAGACAGAATCTTTGAAATATGAGACTGTGCGCTACAAATTATAGGCAAAAACAACCTGCTCAGCCCCATAGGGTCTAGAGTTCAGAGACTAACTGAAAGAATGCATGCTCATAAGGGACCAACGGAATACTGGTCTCTACACATCATCTGGGATGTACATCTGTAAGAGGAATCTCTTCATCATAATGTAATTGAGAAAGGCACCCAGGCACAAGAAAGGGGTGCAAACTCCCATCCCTATTTCCACACTGCTGACCCCAAAGTAGCTATCACCTCAGCTCCCAAGATGCCATGCTACTGATTTTCAATGTTAGGTAGCTGCTGAAAAGAAGGAAGTAGTGAGGAGGATATTGTTTGTAAAGTAATGGAGTGACAATAGCAGCCATTTTGAACATCTCCATTGCAGCTGCTTGATTTCCCAGCAGCTCTGATGGAAATCGAAACCACAAATGTGTCTAAGGATTCCACATCTACTACGTACCTAGGCACTGCAACCTTGATGCCGAGACTGGGCTGTTAACTCTCATGCAGATCACCAAGTTTGCAGCATGGAATAGGAGAAAGTGCCATCACATATTCTGATTGAGCTTGGGATGTGATGAAAAGAGGCCTATGGAAGAAGAATTTCCCCTAGACCCCTAGGGTTTCTGCCTTCACATCCATATTGCTTTTCCTCATAGAACAAGGTGTTCCTGAGATCTGAAAAAAATGCTATCGCTTGATGGCAGTGTTGCACCATAAACACTGAACTGCACTACCGCCATTTCTCTCCCTCCACCCTTTGCTGAGGAAAAAAATAAAAAGTCAATTCAATTTAAATCCAATATGGCTGCTGCAACATGCTCTAATCCAGACTTCAAAATTATGGGGGATGCTAGAAAGAAGGAAGAGATACAGGAATTGTTTGGAGTGGAACAGAGAGAGAGAAGAGCAGTCATTTTCAATATCTCAGTTGCAGTTGGCTTTGCACCTCTGATAGGAATCAAACCCCCAAGGGTCTCAGATTTCTGCAGCCAGAATGGGCCTAGGAACTGGAACCCTTATGCCCAGACTCTCAGGCACTTCTCTGGCTATGCAGCAGGTAGTAGGAGAAATAAAGGTAACTCACAGTAGGATGCACTACCCACCTCTGACAATGAGCCCTTGTGGGTCTCTTGGTCTCGCCATCACCATGATCCATTATGCCTACCACCCACATATCCATCCACAAAAAAATTGCACTATTAATTTCCTATTGTTCTAGCTTTGGGGCTTGCCCTTTCATTCCTGAGCACTGTGAAATGTTTTGAACTGCATGTTTGCCTTTCTGAATGACTACTACTTTTTGTATCCAGAAATGAATGTCATTTTCATCACTGAACCTTTCATGTGCATTAACTTGTATCTAAGCCCAAACACAACTCTGTGACTCGCAGTAAAACAAACACATACATGATTGGTCGCCTGGAAATCTTAAACCATTACTCAAGGACCATTAAGAACCACAAAGACTATAAGCAAAGTATTAGGGCCTCTTAGGGTGGCTGGCATGGATCCTTCCCCAATCACCTGACCCCACTGTCAAGAGGATCCCTATATGTATGCCGCCGTGAAGAAACTATGTGACTGAATGACACGCCTGCTTTGTTCTGAGAGTCAAGTTATTTGGCTGCAGTTGTTCCTTCCCCAAAGGGTC
Source organism: Uropsilus gracilis (assembly GCA_004024945.1). NCBI lineage: Eukaryota > Metazoa > Chordata > Mammalia > Eulipotyphla > Talpidae > Uropsilus > Uropsilus gracilis. The sequence goes on from PVHY01003989.1 coordinate 94,352, forward strand.
ACAACCAAAACCCACCATATGCCTGCAGGGACCCGATAAAGGAACACTAAACTGTGGTGTAGTAAAGCATGAGTGTCTGTTGCCCTGTCTAGTTTGCCTGTGCCCAAGTACTGTTCCCACAGGAAGGGCATTAACTGAGTGCCCAAGGATCATCCAAAGGCTTCACCTCAAGTGGAAGGTCATTTCAGACACTCTGGAGCTTTCAAGCATGTTCACCCCTTCCGAGACCAGCTGAATCCCAGTCACCATTCTTCTCCCTTGGCCACCACCTTTCTTTATTCCATTCTGACTACTAACTAGAAATCCAAGTCATCTCAAGGAACAAGCAGGTGAGAAGGAGTTATCAAAAGGAAAGAACAGCAATCTGAGGAATAGCCTAATGTAAAGTCAACTGTCCAAGCTTTTCTAATAAGGCCCAAAAAAATCAGCTCCAAGTACATCACAAGTAGGGAACCTGGGGCCTTGGGATCTAATTTATCACATTAGGGAAGTTACCAGCCACCTCTTCCATGAAGGGCTACAGTTCTAGTGTTTTGGTCAGTGGGGATCACGGTGAGTGAGCCCAAGTGGGTGAACTAACAGACTCTTGTTCTTGCTGAGGGAACCATAGTGCTATAGGGCCACAACCATGCATGAGACTTGCAAATTAGGTGGACCTCCCAAATCACTTAAACTATACAAGCGTTAGGAAACCAAGCCTGAGACAAGGGCCAGTGACTTACCATCTGAAAACCCTTCCAAGTAGAGAAGGAAAGAAAAGACAAATCGGTGAGAGTCTCAGTTCCTCAAGTTTGAGGGACTGAGATGAAGGCAGGTGAGAAAATCTGAGTGGGGAGGACTGTCCACAGGCACCTCAGCATGGGATGATGATAATGGGACAAGGAAGGCAAGACACCCACCACATAGTCCCCTACTAGATGGCTACTAAGACACTGGGGATCGATCGGCACAGAATGTTTCTACACCCAGGAGTGGGTCTGTGTCTACTGACCAGTGGTCAACAGACAAGAGAGTTGTTCTCATCTCACTAATCACCAGCCCTGAAGCCAGCACCCAATTCAGGGGCAGATGCAAGAATCCACTCTTTACAATCTCCTAAAGATTCACAGGAAACTAAAGAGTAATAATAAGTACATGGGTGTATGGGGGCTGGAGGGGAGATGTTGTGAGATGACAGTGAGAGCCACACCTTTCTGGAAACTGTAAAAGGTGACATCATTACCACATGCTTCACGGTCATGGCAACAATCCTCCCAAAGAAACTCTCTCAGTCCACCTGATTCCCAGAGCTGGACAGAATAAAAAAAGCCAGGTCCTGCCTTTGCCATGGTTACCAGTAGCCATAGCGCTTTCGTTTCTGTGTTCTGAACTGGCAGGGAGTCACCATGCCCAGGAATGTCTTCTAGGGCACAGGAACCTCCCAGGCTCAACCTGTCCTTGTTCCAAAGGAAGGTAACACTGCCAAATACCCTGGCTCCTGGCCTGGCCCCCTCACACAGGCTAACCCTAGTCAAAGGCAGATATGGCGGCCACCACTTCTGATCCCAGGCTTCCTGTGCGAGACGAGCCCGTGCACCAGGACGGCGGGCTTCGTACTCCATCCCGTTTCTGGAGCACCCCAGGCCTGACACAATGATTTACGCCCTCCCTGTGCCAGGAAGAGTTCTGGATGAGCGTAGAGGTGGGTGTTGGAAGGATTTATTTTTTCTGCCCGGTTTCCGCCTTCACCGCCATGTTGGTTTTCAACCAGGAACAATCAAGGGCTGAGGCGATCTCAAAAGATTTCCGCTTGATGGCAGTATTGCTCCAGAAACGACCAACGGCCCTACCGCCAATGTTCTCCCTCCGCCCTTTGCTGAAGAAAAAAAATAGCAACCAACTCCACAAGACTGCAATATGGCAGTTCAAGAGCCTACCAATTTGGGGGATTATTCCCACTTCTAGGGCCTACAGGAAACACATACTAATCCCTGTATGAAGATCACTATGAGGATATATGAAGGATCTGGGTTTTTTTGGGATTTTTTTTTTTTTTTTGAGACAAGGTCTAGCTATGTTGCCCGGTGTAGAACCAATCCCGGGGACTCAAGTGATCCCCAATCTCAGCCTCCCAGGTAGCTGGGATTACAGGCTTCTATAAGCTGGGCAGTCTATAGTTCCAGGAACAAGTTAATGTGAAGACTGTAATGAATTCAGAAGAAAGGACACCCTAAGATCACAAAGCCCTCACTACTGGAGTGGGGCCTAATGGGAGCCCCAGGTACAGACCAAACCATGGCTGAGCAAAGGCTGGAACATACAACCCCAAACCCCTGACCCACAGCTGATCAAACATTCACAAAGTGACAATTCTGGTTTTGCCCTACAGAGCTGCCCAAGGCTTCCTTGTCAGTCATGGGTTTTCTCAGGGCTTCTATACAAGCAAAAGAGGCAGCTGGGGTTCCCAACTCACCCATATAAACCCTCCTCTTTCCCCTATGGTAAGGAACAGATCAAAGGACATCACATTCTAAGGAGGATGCCTTCAGGGTTTCTTCAAAGGGTCCAGATAAGAAAAGGCTACCACCACATTCATGAGCCTGGAATTCCTCGGTCCCACTCTCAAATACCCAGGTTGTTCATCTTGGTCACGTGCGTGACTCTGGAAATTCCACTGTGAGGCACTGAGGGGATCCATGCCATCCCTGCACTCTGTGGAGCTCAGGACTTTGGTCCTGGAGGGTGATGCAAGGAGGATCGACACAGACTTTGTACTGCCGCGGATCCGGCCTTTGCTGCCTTTGTGGTCTCCCTCAGGTACTGTTGGCCAAGGGCTGGCAGGTTTCTGCTCCAAGGCAGTATTGTACCAGAAATGACATGTGCCCTCATTCCAAACCATTTCCCAACACCCTTTGCTGAGGAAAAAGACCATCCGTCACCAACACGGTTCAAGCACAGCTGCTCACCACCTCAACCAGTTTGGGGGAGTATGGTAATTCCAGAACTGCAGGAAGCAGGAAGCCATCGTGAAAGGTACCTCTCAGCATGTCATCATAAAGGAAAGGCAGTAACTGTTCTTAACTTAACGCCACTCCCAGGAGAGATGGCCTATTCCCTATATTTATCATTAGCAGTCAGGTCCACAGCAGAGCTCAGGAGACAGAGTGTGCATACCCAGCCCTGGACATACCAGCCACCAATCCTGAACAACAGTCACAAGCTGATGGGTGTTTTATGAGAGTCAGAGTGAACAGTTAAGCCAAATGGTGGTAGCCACATACTGGCACAGGAAAGGGACCAGGAATAAGGGGGATCATTGATAAGACCTTGCACAGACTCCCAGGACCTGCTCCTCATGCACTGGACTCCAGAGGTTTTCGCACAGATGTAGACAGACACATGTCTTTCGCTTGGCCTGCTAACAACTGCTACCGCAGAAATGCAAAGCTTCCAACAGGACTGGTCCAATGGATTGCTTCACAAGGCACAATATAATGGCCACTAAGAACTAAGACTCAGGAACCCTGGTGCAGACACAGGCACAACCTTGTTCTTCCCTCCAAGGACCTGGGCTAAAATTCCATGTATTAATCCCTTAGGTCGTATGCAGGGATTTTTGACACACATCATGTATGTAGTCATTCTAGTAAAGAGTAGTGGACAGCCCTGTTCTAGGATGAAGATTTCAAGAATAGAACATGAGCATTCCAGTACCAGGAACCTACCTTGAGATCTCTCCTTGAAAAACAGACGCTGGCCAGCGTCACTCCTATTTCTCAAGGATCAAAACAGCTGCCTTGTAAAGGAGAAGGAAGAGAACAAGGACACTCACTCACCATAACATCACACGACACATGTCAATCGTCCTGCTTCTCCACAGCTCAAGCATCCCAGTTCTTCTGGCTTGTGGCGCCGGGCCTTTGTCCCAGTGCCTCTCATATGAGACCGACACGCTTCACTCTGTGGAAACAGCACAGGACTGTGAGCACAGGCCACTGGCCCTCCCAGCCATCTTACGTGGTTGAGGTCACTCTTCATCACGGGTGTTAGATCAGTGCCATTTCTGAGTAACACACACATGCGAAAAGCAACTGACCTCGACCCTTCCAGAGTCTGCACGGTTGCCAAATAAAGCTCTTAGAGGACCATCTGCTTGTGACACCCATACCACTCACAACCAATACAGCACAAAGTCCCCTTCACCCTGGTAACCAGACTTCATGTCATATCCCCAGGCAGAGAGGGACAATGAACTGCCCTGTGACCCATCGTCACCAATGGCTACAGATCTCCTGTGCCCGCAAGCCATGGATGCTATGTTCGAGTCCCAAGAGGCTGTCTGGATCCAGGATCCATGCAGACAGACCCGCTCTTCTGACACGGAAAGGGCACATGGTCAAATGCACACAGCCCTGAAGGAGGCTCTTTGGCTTTCCCCAGTTCACCCCAATCATAACCACCACTGGGGGGTCATAACCTTTAGTTTTCTTCTACTGCTGCCCAAACACTATCCACGATGCCTGGTGCCTGTTTCTGGCACTACCAGGGTCCATTAAGTCTTCAACTATGCTTTCCCAGGATTGAAGAATTCTGCTCCTTGGTAGAGTAGGCTGGTTGAAGGAGGAACCATGTTCAGTCCGGCATAGAACTCTAACCTCACTGGTCTAGTACCCCAAAGCAGGAACTGACACCTAGAGCTCCCTGGAGAAAAGAGTCAATTCCGCTTGATGGCAGTGTTGTACTAGAAATGCCACTGTGCACGCCATGTGCACAAACCCCTCCGCCCCTTGTTGAGAAAAAAAATACCAAGCCTTCTCTAATCTGACTCAAACATGGCTGCTTGCTCTCAGGAACACTTTGTTGTAGCAATCCTAGTTGAAGGCTCCAAGAAGCAAGTAGCTTCCTTGTTGGCACCCTCGGCTGGCTCTATAACCAAAATCAAAAGGACCTGAATCTGCTTCTGTGACTGGAATGCCTGTTTACACAAGACCTGAAGACACACAGCGTGGGCAGAGTTGGAGACACCCCGCAGTCAGTGGCCAGTCACACACTTTCTCACATGCTGTCACCTTCTCATTAACACTGAAAGAGAGGTCAACCTCCCTGAGTCCCCCTGAAGCACGACACCTAGGAGAAGACCACAGGCACCAGCGCCAGTGTAAACAGCGAGGTGAACCTCCCACCGCCAAGGCCATGGACTGGCTCAGAGGAAGCAGCTCTTTATCCAGGAAGCTCATGAGGTTCAGGCGTGGAGTACGGAAAGCCTATACGTGCTTATGCCTCTCAGAGTTCCTACGACCATCAGCACGTCTGAAGAGCCCTTCTGGTGGCCCAAAAAATCTTTACCAGTACCAAGCCTGGATGAATGACATGTCCTTGGAATCGCTTCTCAACTCATGTGGGAGACTTAGTCAAGTAGTACTGCGGCAGATACAAGAAAATGCACCCAAAGGGCCAGGTCCTTGGAAATTTAAGACTGGGTCCTTAGCAAGTGTTCCCAAAGAAACCATGTACTCAGAAGCGCCCCCTAGACCGTATTGGACAGGCTCAAGGTCTCCTAGTGCAGGTCTATAGAACAGGAAACTGACTCCAGTTTGTATGGATGCCACCCTAGTTCCACGGGGAATTAAGGTCTGACTGTGTGAGAGTCAATCTGCCCTTTGATATTT
>PVHY01003990.1:0-99727 GCA_004024945.1 Uropsilus gracilis
TTGGAGAAAAAAAAATTGTAGAATGATCACAACTGAAAAGCAAATTATTCATTCATTCCTTTCACAAGTACAAAGTTTTTTATGAGTCAAGCATTGATCTAAGTTAAAAAATGAAAATGCAGGATAATGATCATTGATGTCTTCTAATGGAAAGACAGAATAAGACCAATAATAAGCTGAAAATAAAATATTTGCTAGTGATATGAGTCAAAGAAAATAAAACTGCATGGTCATCTCTAAAATTTCACTCAAAACTTAACCGACATGAACATATTCTATTGTGATCCAAAATGCCAAAAAAAGAGCATTCTTGCTTAAAAAAATCAAAACTACATGTAATATTGTAAACAAATGCTATCTTGATTAAAAAATATCTAAATAAAATATTTTTAACATAAAAACTATCAGGTCAACCTTTGATTTCTCAGCACTGTTTCCTGGATTCAAGACAACAGTGGTGTGAGATTTTCATAATGAATCATCAGTTTAAGAAAATACAACCTGACTAATGCAATTCTGGTGCAACAGTGAGCTGAAAATGTGCTGAGTTCTTGCAGAACTCCTTATCAACCCCAAACATAGGAAAATAAAGTAGGAAAATATTTATTTAAAAACCATAGCAACAGACCAATATCACATGTCACCTGGTGCTACTCAGTAAGAAGTAGACAACATCACCTTTGTGGTTCTGGGGGGATGTGTGTTTAACCTGAATCAAATCCTAATAAATCAATCAAACAAATTCAAACTAAGAATGCTTTGCCTTGTGAACTCTTTTGGGCTCTACAGAAAATGTGTGATGAAGGCCTTAGGTACCCCTCATCAGCAACCAAACTGGAATCTGGAGAAAGAGAGTAAAGAAATACAGAAAGAAAAGCATAATGCTTGACAGGACCTTGGACCAAAACCATACTTACAATGGATACTATTGGGCAAAATCTGCTTGTGGTATGTATGCTTGATAATAAATCTTCTAAGTGTGATCATTGGATTGGAGTCAGTAAGAAAATGTTCTGATGCTTACAGGGTACATGACTGGAGGTTTTATGGGTAAAGTTCCAGATAACACCGTCTATAATTGATTAGTAAATGATTTATTAAAAAATGAGAGAAAAAAATCTGACAGGTTAACAACTCAAAAAAAGTGAGTGTCTAAGATGTTAGCTTTTGTACTCTTCCTTCATTTTGGTAGATTCAAAACCCACCCATCCCCCAATGAAACTCATGGTAATAAAAGACATAAATATTTTCAAAAAAGGTGAATATTCCATCAATCTAGAACCACAATAACAAAACACATTGATCTATTTGATGGGGGTGGGGATGGGGGGGCAGAAAATTTGCTGGATTCTAGGACCAGAAAAGGAAAGGTTATCAAGAAGAACAACTCCTGTGAGCAAGAGGGATTGATCTACTTAGCAAAAAAGATGGGAGAAGCAGAACCACATGTATAGCATGGAGTTCAGTTGGCATATTATACTTTTGTTTTTTAAGTAGTAGCATTGTCCAGGATCCAGGAACTCTATTGTATGCCAAATGAGCTAGTAGAGGTTGCCAACAGTACCTAAGTCATACACCCCAAATGGCTATGGAATAAAATTGTGATACCAAGGTACATACAGTCTCAACATAAGACATACATCTGGACCAGGGTGATGGTGATTAGGGGAGATGGAGCTATAAAAAAAATGATAGGGTAAAAAAAAAAAAAACAGTGAACAGTGATGTAAAGGAGAAAACTAAGAAGACTAGGAGAAAGAGGAAGAGAAAGAGATGAAGAAGGAAGGAGGAGGAAGAGGAAAAGAGCAAGAGGAGAAGGTAGAAGAGGAGTGCTTTTGTGACTCACTCATGCAAAAGCATATCACCAGAATGCTAAATGTTAGAGACTCCAGTTTAGCATCTAAACCATAAGAACATGAGCCTCAAATTCAAGCCTAATTTACGAAGCAATCACATGTCCCAAGCACCTGAGGGAAGCTTTCATAGGCTCCCCCTCCAGACCTCCCAGTTTCTCTAGTGGGTGGAATTTCCATTTCAGAAGTGGAGATTCAGAGGTTCAGAGAGATAAAGGCACTTGCTTGAGGTTACAGAGGGGAAAAGGGAAAAGCAGGACCTTTTAAAAACCAGATTTTTATTATCTCATTAGAAATGCCACCCATGATCATTTAATTCACAAAATGGGTGAATCTGGGAGAAAAGGTAATAAAAGTGTTGGGGGTGGGGTAGGGGTGGGAAATCAGAGCCTGGTTGCAACATCAAGGATGATTAAGATTTACATGGGGGATAAAGGGGTAGGGAGAGGGCTGCATTCCAAATGGGGCACAATAAGAGCCGGGAAAATTAAGGGTAAGAAGGCATGAAGTGTGTCTAGAAGACAGCAGGGCTTGTGGGTTGCAGGATGTGGCTTTTTCTCTGTATGCAGAAGTAAATGACCCCCTGAGCCAGGCAGCAGATGAATTCATATGGTAGAGCACTGCATTTGGAGGCTGCAGCACCATCCTGAGAAAGTGAATGGGAGTCCCCCACCCCCAACACCCCACCCCTCCTCCACTGTCAGGGGCATTCTCCTGGATGATTAATAGACAATTCTCCAGTCAGGCCCCAGTTCCTTCTGGGGGCCATGATCCACGGGGTGCACCTGCCACCGCAGATCCTGCAGCAAAATGTATTGTCTTCCTCTTTTTTCTTCTGAGTTTTGCAGCTGCTGGGTTGTTTTAAGGAAATCTTCTTTACCTAGAGTGTAAACCTGAACTTCTCTGGTTTGCAGGTCAAAACTTCACATTTTCAACAGATTCAGGGAAGTGGTACTTGAGAGGCTGATTTGAAAAAGCCCGTTAGTTGTCTGGCATGTAGGCTGCTCCGTCCTTCCTGCCTTTTTCTCACTTCTCAGCTTTCTGACCACATTCCTCAATGCTGCACCGGGTTTGGAGACAGCTGGGCAGTGGCCTGGAATGGGGAAGGAGGCGACTAGGCCTCTGCTTCAGGACCAGAAAGAAATCTCCCTGAAGGGAAAGTAAACTGAGGGGTTGGTGTAGAAATGCATGATTTATCCTTCTATTCCAGTTTCAGAAAACTAAGTCCAACCTGGTGACTCTGTCTTGTTTAAAAGGTTTGTGTAGCTTTCCGGAAATTAAATTTTTATTTTCCAGTCAAAGAAACACTAAAAGTTAAGTTACTTGGGACTGGATAGCCACATTTGTGGTGTCCTCATATTGGGAGTTGAAGGATTTACTATGAGGAATTTTAGAAGCCAGAGACATTGGGGAATGAAAAGGAAGAGCGATCATCCCACAGGCACTTCCTATGGCAGGCCTTGTCCCAAGTGTTGCACATAAATCACCTCAGCTCATTTTATTTATTCCTAATGATGCCTTTCATTTGTTCATCAAATATTATTTCTTTGGTGTTGGTTATATCCCTGACATTCTGTCTAGTGAATTCAGACACAAGATAAATATGATGAAAAAGTAAATCCTACAGTGAGGTAAGAGGAGATAAGAGATATAGAAATAATTTAGATAAAGGGGTACCACAACACTAAAGTGTGGTAAAGATGAGGTATCATTGAGGAAGCACACTTCAACAGATACAAATAGAGCATGAGCCACCCACGCGGGGGCCATCAATGCAGTCTTAGGTTAACTCAACAGGGAAAATGAAAATCATTCCTTGGAAGAATAGTTGAGAGTTTGCTGAATCTAAGTGTAGGGTGAGTGAACCTGTGGCCTCGATTATGTAAAGGTGCTTACGCACATCTGTAATTGTAACACACAGGTCCAAGGAGCAGGATGTGTGCATATGTGAGTGTGCACACCTGAGCCTGAAAGCAGGGATAAAAGCAGAGCAGTAGCTCTACTAGCACTATTAACACTGAAACAGGATGGGTAGCACAACTACAGAATTGGTGAGAGAGAAAACACCAGAGAGAAAGGCCAGAGAAAGAGTGTAAAGATTCATGGGGCTGGGGCAGGGTGCATGCTGGGAGGCTCAGTTGCCTGCCTGCCTCTTTGCATGCCAGCCTCCCTGACTGGTGTGTCTTTGTGCCTGGTTCCCTGAAAGAATATTTAATATATAAATATTAAATATAAAGTCCATCCAGGACTTCAGGACTCACATTATCTGTCTGACTGATTAGACAGTGAACCTGCCCAGTGTCTACACTAAGAAAATAAATGGAAGTTGGATGTTATTTTTATGGTTGGCAGAAAAGTGACTCCTCGTGCTAGTTTATGTCCTAATCCCAGAAAGCTATGACTATTCTAAATTACCTGAGAAGAGGAATTAAAATTGCACATAGGACCAAAGTTGGTGACTGATTGACGGTAGAAAAGGAAGAGCACCCTGATTTATCCAAGTGGGTCCAGTGTAATCATGATGGGTCCTGAAAATTACAACAGGGAGACAGAAGGGAACAAACCAGAGAGGTGCAGCATGAGGATTTGTTCCAATAAGGTTGGATCTGAAGATGGAGGAAGATGCCATGAATCAATGAATGCAGCAGCTTCCAGAAAGTGACAACATTAAGTAAATGAATTATCCCTAGAGCTTCCAGAAGGGAATGCAGCCCTGCCAACACAGTGATTTTACCTCAGGGAGATGTCTAACCCATACAGCTGTAAGATAGTAAATTTGTATTCATACATACACTTCACAAAACCTCCACCAAACCTCCTATGCCAATGACCTCTTCCTTTCCTTCCCTAATTTCCTCCTATTTCCTCTTCTGTTGCCTCTGGTAATAAAGAGGAGTAAACATGTAACAACCAAGTTACATAGGCAAGTAAATGACTGAGAAATTCAATAGGAAAAGAAATGAAATAAAAAATTCCATCTAAAAAAGAGATTATACAGAAGATATGTCAACAATGAGTGTCTTAGGGGTATAATAATCAATGTATTTTCTCTTTTTCTACTTTGATCTACTCCATCATCTTCCCTACAGAGAGCAGGTTTCTGATGGGCCAGGTTTAATGAATACAGAGTTAGTAGTGGTTCTCTTTAAAAGTTTTTAAGACAGAATCTAAATGGTTTCACTAATACCTGGGACATAGAAAAAACTAACAAAAGACCAGGAGGAAAAATCAAAACAAACTAACAACCAAACTAAAGTACACAACTCAGGGTGGGGGAGGGGGGTGAGTGGGAGTGGTCAGGGAGGGGAAGTGGTGCGTGAACGCCGGGGAATACAAAGATGTGAAATATATATATATTATACACATTATATATATTTCACATCTTATATATATATAAGATGTGAAATATATATATTTCACATCTTTGTATATATTTGTATATCTTTGTACATATATAATTATATATATATATAATTTTAAAAATAAGAATTTTTTTTAATTTGTGTTGCTTTGTACCAGTAAATTTGTAGAAGTTTGTATAATAAGTATAGGTAACAGGCATGTGCACCTCTACAGAAAACTTCCCAAAGGTTCATGGATTTCAGGTTGTACAGAAGACAGGCATAGGGAGCAGACTGATTTCCCAGAATGACCCAGGTTTAGATAGATACCGTGTCACTGCTCTCTACATTCAGATTGTGTCCACTCTGTCTGGAGAATGTCAAGGTCCATATAACTGGAGTCGAGTAAAAAAAAATAGAGGAAAATGATTAGGGTAGTAATGAAACCAATACTAGACAGATTGCTTAGGCAGTGGAGCACTTACATATTCTGTTGGGTAGATTTGAATATCCCCAATTTATGGAAAAGAAAACTAGGAAATTAAATAATTTTACCAAATTTAATTAGACTCCAAGTCTTGGTACCAAAATCTATGCTTGTATCAGCATGGCTAAACTAGTCAGAAAAATGGGAACATGAAAACTGTTCTCCTGGTGATGCTATTGCAACACAAGAGTGTCACTGAATCCTCAGGATTGAATCTTCCATAAAAATCATGAAAACGTTGCTCTTCATCTTAGGATTTTAGTAGTATCAGTCCACACTATAACACAGAGCTGTATTTATTTCCTTTTCCTTCTGTACTCCCTTTTTCCCCTCATTAAGTTTATCTTCCACTACTGAAGAATTAGCTAGGATCTTTGGACATTCCAGGTGTAGATTTTGATTAATTGAATAAGCAATTTTACACAATTTAGTCAAACTTGCTCATGATCTTGCTGCTTTTAAACCACACTTTGTAATCAAGTCTTTATGCTTTTTACAATTTTTCCAATATTCAAGTTGAACCACTCTCTGTGTGTATGTAGGTAGCAGACCATCTGTTATTTCTGCCTGCCAGCATTCCTTTCCTCTCCTCTTAGTAAGAGTGTCCTAATTTTTCCATGGGAAACTGCCCACCCCTAATGCATCAATCTTGGTAGATCTGTCCATCAAATACTCGTATCCTTTTCTGGACAAGAGGTGGGTGCTAGATTCGCATTTAGCCAATCAGATTTCCTGAGAATCTGAATTGAGAGAGCAGTGAACTGAGTATGGAAAAGAGTTGAAGCTGAATGTAAAGAGACCCATAGATATTTCATTGTTAATGTCTTTCTTGAGACCATGAATTTTGGGGGAGTTTTCTGTAAATAGGATCATCACCAATTTTTATCTTTTCTTAGATTCAGTAACCTCTTCATAACCTTCCAATATTACTTTTAATTTTTACTGCTTATATTAACACAAGTCAGTATTAGTTACTTCCAATTAAAACAAAAAAACTTAACTGATAAAAATCTTGCCTCTTGGATAACTAGCTTAATTTACTTAGGCTTTAATATTTTGTACTTCAAAGACTCTTGGTTATCTGTGTTACTAAATATGAGTCTACAATGCATTAAAGATGTAGACTTTTCTACTTAACAGGGAGTATTTTTTCCACATGTGTCTTTTTCTATCCATAAACCTCAAGATAGAATAAAACAACTCATTTTGCAATTTATCCAATAACTTTTATTTAGTCTTTTTAAAGGAAAACATGAGAAGAAATTTGTCCAAAATTTTAAGCAGGAATCTTATCCTATTTGCCTTAAACATTCTAGAGAATGCCTTAAAGATTCATCTTCCTGTAATAGATATCTTACCTATTCGTATGAATATCTACCAAAAAAAGTAAAATCTTTGAATAAAGGTATTGTACCTCTAGGAGATCCACTGAAAATGAAAAAAGGTACTTGGAGAGAATAGTTATTCCTTAATACTAAATTAGTATTTAGTAGCCTTAGTACTCTTTAGCATTAAATCTTTCAGTTGGAATACACATCATTTAACATAGTTAAAGAGAAAGATTCCGGCTTATGACATACAAGGAAGATATGCCATTTTTTTCCCTGAAGAATAAACTGTAAATATGGGGGTAGAGTCACAGTAACTTCTTGTGCAATAAGAGAGAAACTGCGCACTAAGAATGATGGCGATTCAAGAGAGGATCCTGAATCCAGGATGATTTCATGAAGCTGTTCTTCCAGTGATGAGCTTCTGAATACTTATTATGCATAAAATAAACAAATCTCAATTTTTGTTAAACACTTGTTTCTTACATATTCTTAAACCCTAACTGATATGACTAAATATATACCAAATGGAGCACTTACATCTCAACCCCACTCTTCACCATGCAGGTACATTTCTGGTCATCTCCTCAAATGATCTCAAGTACAGGATGAATTACATTTAACTAGCAAAATAATAATAACACTATGAAACACACCTGTTCAATATTAAACATGCTTATTGAAACTAGTCACTGAATAGTCTCAGACAGGTTCAACTTCATCTTTCCCACACCCATTGAAGTTATACCTCCCTGACCAACAGGTAAAGGTCTCAGGCTGGATTGGTTTCTCTACTCCTGTCATGCATTAGGATTTTCTAGAACTCTCTGGAAGTCTTTGCATGACTCTTTAGTCTTCACAATTTCTTGAACCTGTTAGTGTCTCAATGTCCTTATCTATAAGATGAGAACAATTTCCTAGAGTTATTGTAAGGACTGAATAAAAGCATGCAAGTAGAGCTTTTGGTGCCTGATACATAATTCCTTAAACAGTATTAATTTAAGTCACATGTATTATTTCACTCCAAAAGAAAGAATATGTGAAGTCATAAGGGAAGTGAAAACTCTTGACAAGGGGAAACACTGTCACCTGAGGAAATGAGTGGACAAGGAATATGTCGGAACTCTGTCTTTCTAACCATTATCACAAAATCAGGCTTTTTTCAAGAGAGGAAGTAAAGCTATTAGGTACAAATATATTCATCACCCCTGTTTTTTATTTATTTAACTTAAGATTCTTTGTGTCTACTTGTTCCAGTTCTCTCCTTAAAAGTAGGAAGACAGCAATAGAAACTCCCTGAAAGGGGAAATAATGGCATTGAAGATTGTATTTCATTCCCTTTGCCCCCAACCTATTTCACTTGCTCTTTCATCAGCCTCTACCAGGTCCTCTTGTTCAGTCAAATATACTGTAAAGAAGTCAAAAGACCTCAGAGGACTAGCTGGAAGAAATGTTCTCTTCTCAGTCTTCAAGGATACATCAAAGTTTCCTCCAATGAGGAATTTGCCTGCAATGTTTTGCAAATGAGTAACATCATTTAAAAAAAATGATTCTTCAACTCCTGTCACCACCTTATAGAATAATCTTCAAGAATTTATCTTATTACAGGTTTTTAAAGTATAATATCTTATTTCCTGAAATTCTTTAATTTTTTCCTCTTGTTTTATTTTTTTAATTGATTGCACACACACACATATAACATCATTGTCTACCCTGAGATTCTCCCAGTACCTTATCACCCATGAACTATCTTAATCTCTTGTACCCATTCCTCCCCCAATTTTATCCCTCTTCCTCTCTTGCTCTGTACTTTCATTCTACTAACAGTTAATTTTAGATTTTCCTTGTTCTTTTGTCTATTTGTTTTCCCTATATCCCAAATGTGAGACCATCTATTATTTCTTTTTCTTTCTAATTTATTTCCATTAACATGATTCCTTCTAGCTCATTCCATATTGCTACAAGTGATGTGTGTCTTTTTGATTGATGAATAATATTCCATTGTGTACTTATACCACAACTTTCTGACCCACCTGAAGTGCTGCAATAAACACCCTAAAAGTGTAATTTTTAACAAACGATCATCCTTGAAACTACATAAGACATGAGAGATAATTCTCTCATGGAATTATATTTATATTGATTAGCATAAAATAATGATGCTAGCAAATTGAATATTTGAGGGATTTGAGCTCCATGCCTTTTTTTCTTACAGAAAAAACAATTCAGCCTTTATTCAACAATGTCTCTCCACAGCCTCAAGGCAGCTCCACCTTGGTGTTATCTGATTTTGGCAAATTTACCAGGAAGGCAAGATTACAGTGTCCATTCTCTTCAATCTTTTTGGAACCTTATTTGTATCTCTATGTCAATAGATTGAAGAAAAGATAGTGTTTCTTTGGAGCAGGCCTCAGCTACTGGCATTCTCCTTAATTAGTGTCTGAGACCAGTTAGCATTGTTTAGACTTCATTCAACACACTTACCCAGGAACACGCTCCTTCTCAACTGCTGTGGTATGCGCCAGCTGTCTTTAATCTCTCAGGACCAATTCACAGACCAAAAATTCTGTTATGAGCACAAATGTCTGAGAGTGGGCATTTGTTTACTTTCTGCATAGATGACAACTTTCATGTATCTCTGCCATTAAAAATAAATAAGTAAAGAAATAAACACTCAAGCAAGCACATCTCACTTTCAAGTTACATAAACTAGAGATCTGATTCATATGGAAATTGCACCCCTTTTTGGTCAAGAAAATAGTGCTTTTCTCAGAAATAATAAACGCACCTCTAAATGCCATTTTGAAGACTAAACATATCTATGACAGAAAAGAAAGTCAAAGAAACTTAGGGCTTTAGGCAAAGAGGTCATTATTTCCACTGGCAAACCACACATGTTCTATTTCTTATAAAAGCATGCTACTGAATGCACTTTCATCCATCTTGTCTTTTCCTGAATGTGTGAACAATAATGTCACCATGCATAGCTGGATACATTTCTCTTATTCTGAAAACCGGGGCAACAAGTCATGTGGCTATCCTTGTCAAAGCCATGTGGAATCAGGTGCTGATCTGTAGAAGATCCCAATGCCCACTGAATATCTTGACTCTGCATTTCTCTAGTAACATATATACTTATGACTAAGTTTCTGTGGCTTTATCATTTGATAATCCCAACACTTAATATAGTTTCAGGCATGCAGTGGGTAGTCAATTTATGTCTGTTTAACTATAAATAGAAAAATAGTACCTTAATTATGTTAATTATCTGCTAGGTACTCTCCAAATATTTAATTCACAACAATCCTGTGTAGGGTTATTGGTGTATTGACGTAGCTATTATTATGGTTGTAGTTTACAGATGAAGAAACTGGGACATAGAGACCATGCAACCAACTCTTCAATTGAACTACTAGGATTTCAGTTCAGGAATTCAGGATTGGGAGAAAGATCTTGACCACACTTCTTCACTTTGCTCACATTCCACAGCCCCCTGGACAGTGGATCTTACCCAACCAGAGGCTTTCTGGGTCCCATATAGTTCTACAGATTGTGGTTCCAGATAAGAGATGAGAAACAGAATTTCTTCTATTACCTATACACAACCTCCTCCCTACCCCCAACACTCAATTCATTCTTAGATCTTATGCTCCTGATAGGATTACAAAAGGAAGCATGAAACCCTGTTTACTTTGTTTTCACAAAAGGAGGTTCCCATAAACATACAACTGTTATAATAAACCAGAAAAATCATACATGGTCTCAATTATTTCAATATAATTTTAATATAAAATTAAGCTATAGGATCCCTAGAATTCTGTTCAATGACTGCACATCACCAAAGATGAACCAGCACAGCAGAAAGGACCTTAAAATGGCAAGAAAATGCAAGTTCATCCCTGACACCAGCACACAGGAAGACACTAGGGAGCCACAGGGGTAAGAAAGTAAATTGAGGCTACAGGTATATTGAATATGTTGAATGAATATGTTGGTATGTTCCCATGTGCCTGTGTGTGTGTTCCACCAGAAGTTGGACACTAAGGAAAAGAGAAAGAGTGAATGACCACAACAGTGGCACAGAGATACAGGGAGCAAGAAATATGTTTTTGAAGATAAACACACCTATAGTTGCAGAGAAGTAGCTTGTTGTGGTGGGAGGCAGGGAAAACCAGGGACAGAGAAAGAGAAGAAGATAATATACAAAATGTGAGTCTCATGCTGGTTAGACAGGAGGGCATGGAATGGAGAAAAATGATCTTAAAGAGGGAGTAGGTCACCTGTCTTTTATATCAAGATGAAACAAAAATGATCACACCTGGTCTACTCTAGTTAATGCCTGGAATCGTGAGATAATGGACATGGAAAATTGAAAGCCGTCTTTAGGGGCTTCATGGACCTCACAACTAGTCCTCCGAAAAAAAAGTAAGGGAAGGGTCAGTTCCAAACTTAGTGGCTACTGTTGAGCATTTGGCAACAACAAATTGGGCAACAACTGCTAGATAAAAATATTTGCAAATAAAAATATGTAAGTCTAGGCAATGGAACCCCAAATCATTGTCAGTGCCTCCATAAAGAAGAAAGGGAGGCATAGTGACACTTTATTATTCCACGAAGGTATATGAAATCCCTTCTTTCCACCAGGACAGGACCTGGACACATCGTCATGAACACTTTAAGTTAGTCTCTAAAGAGGTTTATATTCTATCCCTACATTTATCAGGAGAAATGTGACCTCAGATTTTCAGCCCTAGTTCCTATTGAGCCTGTTGAGACCACGCTGAGATGTGAACAGGGTACACCTGCCATTCTCAATGGCAAAAAAAAAAGAAAGTGAAAGAGCTAGAACGTTAGCCCCAATAGTGAAAGCAGAACTGATGAAGGCCACCTGTCTCAGCAGAGGAAGAGGGGGGGGGGCAGGAAGTGCCCAAGGCCTGATGTGGGCCTATGAGTAGAGAGGCAGAGCAGGGTATGCTTCTGGGCTTTCTTGCCTGGGCAGCACTCTGATATCTAGTAACTGCTCTGCCTTTAAGAACTCAAGGAAGATCACTATAAGCCCCAAGCCAGGTGGACCCAAATGAGGGACCACAAGACAGCTGAAGTCTCTAGGCAGCAACAACTTTAATGTCCTAAAACTGGATCTATCATACAAACTCCCCTTCTGGTAAAGAGTTAAGTTGGAAAGAGAAATTTTCCAACTCCCAAAAGCCAAAACTTATTGTCATTTTGTTCTCTCTCCTGTAGAACTATTTGACAAGCCAAGTCATTTCTAACTAGGGGCTTGTGGGGAAACAGGCACAGAATTCATGGAACCATCTCTTTGATTCTTATTACTACTCTTATATTTTCCCCTGCAACCAACTAAATGAAAAGTCTGAATCCAATGCCTCTTAAATATCTACCTAAAATCTTTCAATTCTGCTACCCAGTCTCCAAGGTCATTTACTCAATGCTGTTCACTCAAATAACACAGTCAACATAGAAAATTATTTATTGTACCATCTCCTTAGATTCCCAAGTTATAATTTACATGAAATTAAGGTAGTTTACAATGCCATTCAGGATCTTAAATCAATGTATGTTTCTCATCTTAAGCTACAGTTTTCCAAACATACATTGGACAACACAGTTTTCTTGCTGGTTCTAGATCTGATTTGATGCATAGATTTCTTTGCCTGTGCTCCAGTCACTTAATCTCCAACCTGATCTGTCCTCTCTTTCTTCTCCATTTATTTCCAAAATGCCCTCTCCCATTCTATCTCTTCTGTTTAACTTCTTTTGGTCAATCCCAGCCACTAGGATTCTTCTTTCCCTAACCGCTTTGGATGGCTACTTTTTGTAGCTAATAGTTTGGTTATCCCAGTGCCAACATATGCATGTGTAGGTTTCTCTCCACCGGCAATTGCAAGTTGCCAATGCTAACAGAGTATTCTATAATCCAACTCACAACTCACTCCTTATATTATCTGCTTGCTGATAGCAATAGAGCCCACAGGTTAAGGACTGAATCCCACAACACTGTTCTGCACCTTCATCAGCCATTTACAAGTCCAGGTAGTCACATGAACTTATGATTGATCCACTGGCTATGTATTGGAGGTTTCTATGACCTCTTGCTGGGATTCAATTAATTTGGTATTAATAGCTCACACAATTCAGGGATTCACTTTACTTACTAAACCACCAGTGTGTATAACTTAGGAATAGCCATGTGGGAGAAATGCAAAGGGAAAGATATGCTGAAAAGATGAGAGCTTCTGCACCCTCTTTGAGTACACTATTCTCCCTATGTCTTCACCTGTTCACCAACCCAGGAATCTTCGAATTCCCATTCTTTTAGGATTGTCAGGAGGAATCACTGCATAAGAATAAATCACTGATGACTGATAATAAATTCAACCATGAGGCCTCTCCCCTCCCTCATCCCCTCTGACCCCAGGAAGTGGTGGGGACTCAACTGAAATTTTCAGAGTCATGTGATCAGGTTTCCCAGCACCCTCTTCATTCTTAGATTACCTTAGGTACAGTACAAAAATCACCTGATTAAGTACAAAAGACACCTTTATAATTCCCACCACTCAGAAATTTCAAGGACTTTAATATCTTTGTTCCAGAAATAGGTTTTAAAATCAAATACATATATTTTTTCATTATTAAATCAAAGCATCACAATACCTGTCCCTGAGATTTAGTATTTAGTCATGTATATATGTCTTGCTCACTCTGATTAATTACAACTCTATAAAAAGTCTTTGGTAAGCCCCCAGCACCTAATAATGCATCACACACACACACACACACACACACACACATATATACTTAATATGCAAAAGCCATTCTCATTTTTGTGAACTACATATACCTTGTTTATCTTACAGAGGATTTAAACAGGTGCCTTCTAGCCTTCTATATATTGATTGATTGATTGATTGATTGGTTGATTCATTAAAGGTATTGCTCTTCTTTATAAAAAAAACCCTCTGAGTTTCATACTAAATGAAAGGGTCTCAGTAAATGAGGCAGATCACCATTGCCAACCTACTCAATCACTGAAGGCAAATTTTTAGGTAAATTACAGTATAGAAAATACCCTTTTGCTACACAGGTGTGGAATCTGAGGTTAAATTTCCTCCTCCATGTATAACGTATATGATGGAGCAAATATAGAAACAAATAATAGGGAAGTAAGTTATAGATGGTCCTTTAGAAGTCAATTTCATCTGCGCATCTAACCATAAAAGCAGCATCTGCTCTGCTAAATACAGGTGTTTTATATCCTTGTCATTAATTGGAGGGGACATTATGTCATCATACATCAACAGTTAAGGTTGGTTAAAGTGCCACTTATCTCAGATGCTGTCATTAATCAGGTTCTTTTCAGCTTGGTGACTCCAGAGCCTTGACTCAAAGTGCTCTCTGAGACCCTATGGGTTTAAGGTGTCTTTTTATTATCATTTTGAATAAAAGCCTTGGGACCCAGACATAAGTGGTCATGAAAGTAGTTGTTCTGATGCTTCAGAGAAGAGAAACATTTTCCCCATCATCTTCACTCCCCCCATTCCCTCCTGCCTCCATGAATTGTCACCATGGGGGATGCCACATCAACCGAAGCTGTTCTTTTCTCATGGCTTAACCCATTCCTGGATTTCAATGAACTGACGAATACATCTGGCTTATAAGCATTGCTGGAAGGAAGCACAGTCCCTTGGAAGGCAGCATCTTCTCTTTTCATCAGATGCCCCATATCACCCAAATGCCTGTCTGGCAGCCCAAAACACACCGTGACATTCAGTCCAGACAGGTTTTCCACAATATGGTCTTCTTAGTCTGTTTTCATGAAATACCTGTCCTTCATCCTGTTTCTTCAAAGGCATGGAATATGACATATTCTACTTTGAGTTAAATTATCAGGGATCTTTAGCATAGCTTTTATATTTTCCTACTTTATCTCTAAAAATTAGGGTAAGATGTTCAGGCATTAGGTTGATACTTCAGGCAGGGAGTCATTTGGTCTATATCAAATTCTCACTCAGGGGTTTTATACTCTGTCCTGAAAATAAAATTGTCTACATATCCCAAGTTGGGTTCTCCACTTGTTCCAATTTGTGCAAGAGACTGAAAAAATAAAGATGAGGGTGATTTGTCATCCATTCAGTGGCTTCAGTGCATCATCAAATGTCTGATTTGATTACGTGGCTAATGCCCTAATACTTTGTCCCCAGCCTGCCTTGGCTGTTTTTAATAGCTCATGATATATCTCACCAGACTTTGGAAGAACCCCATGAATTAGGAAGAACCCTATGGACTAAATAGGACAGATATGAATACAGAACATGGAAATGCCTTGACTTCAAGGGCCTGGCAGATTGACCCAAATCAAGATGTACAGTGAAACATACATAGCCATAGCTTCATCACCTACCTGACTGATTTCGTTCATTTGTGTCTTTATTCTTGCCTAAATAGTGCCTGAGAACTAGCATTTGAAAGCTAATAGCAAATCCTTCCTGAGCTTCTAAGGTGAGGAAAGTTTTTTGTTTGTTTGTTTTTGGTAAGATAAATTTTTTGAGGGTCTTCAATTTTTAACGGGGTAAAGTGTCCTGAAACAATATACAAAAATCTGTCATATTCCTGTATGCAAACAATGAACTAGAAGAGAAGGAAACTAAGAAAACAACTCAACTACCTTTACAACTGCATCAAGATGAAGTACCTGGGAATAAAGTTAACAAAAAATATCAAGACCTGTATAACAAAATGTATCAAGCATTACTTAAAGAAATAAAAGAGGACACAAGGAAATAGGATACCCATTATCATGCTTACAAACTGGAAGAATTCACATTGTTAAATTGACAGCCTTATCCAAAGCTATGCACAGATTTAACTCAATCCACATCAAAATCCCAATCATTTGCATAAAATGTATTTTAAACCTTTCTCAAGAACATCTAAGCTCTGAATTGTCCTCAGTACTACATAGGGTCCTTGCATTTTTCAACTGCTCAGTTGGATGTGGATCCTGAAAAAGAAATGAATTCTGTGACCTAGTTCAAGTCACTTCTGAAGAGGTGAAGAAAACATTTGAGTCAGCCATCAACTTATTTCCAATCACTGGATGTGAGACAGAAATTAAACCTATGAAATGCCCTTAAAACAGTGGTAGTAACTATTTAATGTATTTCTTTCAGTGAACCACAAGCCACTTATTATATCCCAGGAGAATGATTACATTTTATATTCTTTACCTTCTGACAAAAAGTAGGGTACACTCCTTTTCTAGCATTCATTTACATGCTTTTGATAAATTACCTTAACCAGATTGGGGAGATAAAATAACCAGTCTATTAATTACAGTGATTATTATTTAATGGAAAATGGGATTCTAAGCAAAGTGTGCTAGTAAGAAGAAAGCTTAGCAATGCATTATATAGATGTGGTATTTTATCTTAAAGAGTAAGATAAGTGTCCAGTCTGTTCCACAATCTACGGAATATGTTCATTAATGCTGCAAGATTTATATGTATAATTGATCATAATATTTTAGCACTATTTGCTTGATTTGGCGGTACATGGAGAACAAGGAAAAATTGCCTTCAATTAAATTGAGTAAACCCCTCCGTGAACACAAAAAAGTCAAGATTTACTGAGCAATGTAGAAGTAAACTTGAATGATGGTTAAAGAAAAATTTTATTAAATAATTTGTTGTTTCAACTTGAATTCACTAGCAATTTAGTTGAATGATATTGTTGAGAGCTTCCCCTATATCACTAATTTATATAATCAGCCTAAAATAGTCAAAAGACATTTGCACAAATCTCTAAAGAGAAGTTTAGCACGGTGGCCAAATCCCAAGCTGACCACCAACAGACAGGGTCTAGTCTCCCTTGCCTCAGCTACAAAATGAAAGTAATAGGTGAATCTGCCTCTATCTGAGGTGAGTCTGAGGTTAAAGGTGCTAAAGCTGTAGGTCTGCAAACAACAGCCTAGTCTAACCAACTCTTTTTGCATGGCTTGCAGCCTATATTTTTAATTGAGGAAAAGAGTAAAACAGCAATACCATTTCTGACATTCAAATTTCAATAATGTTTTATTGCAACTCAGCAATGCTCACTCGCTCACATATCATCTATGGCTTTTGCCCACACCACAACAGCAGTATTGAGTAGTTGTGGCAAAGACCATTAGGGACCACCAAAACTAAAATATTTACTAGCTGGCCATTTACAAAACAATCTTGATAACCCACAGAGTGACACAGGGGTTCTCAAAGTTTGCTGGCCCTAGAATTACTTTGAATCACTTGAGGAACTTTAAAAACCCTTTGTCCATGTCACAGCTCAGCTCTGCTAAAGAAGGCTCCCTGGGAGTGGACTACAGTGTCAATAATTGTATGTGATCAAAGATCACATACTGGCAAAACACATAAAACTCTGAGCTTTGATTATTAGGTTGCTGAAAAATGTGGTGGTTGCCAGGGAGGAGGTAGAAAATGGAAGATGGAGCAGAGGGAAAATGTAACAGCACCTTGGCACTCCCCAGGGGAGGGTGGGCAGGTGTGTATGTTGAGGTGTGGAGTTGTTGCATATTATATTATATATTATAAAACTTGGTAAATGAATGGAAAATGAATCCCATGTGATTAAAAAGACAAAATTAAAAATAAAATATCCCAGGAGATTCCAAAGTGCAGCTAGATTGAGAACTAGTGGGTTCATGTACTATGTGCAAAGTACATATACATATATATAAGTATCCACACTGACATATATAAGCATAGCCAGTCTTATATCACTTTTGACTGAACCAATAAACTCTCCTCTTAAATTCTTTAATACTTTTTAGTATAGCTATTAAATAATCATTTCCCTCTCTCCTGCCTTCTAGTTTCTAAATATTCACACATTAATAATTATTATATATTATTATAATTAATTAGCAAATAATTGTTAGAAACACATTTGGGTTTCTAAACATTCACACATCCAGTCGTTTGCATTTTTATTTATTTATTCCACATATTTTCAATTTACAATGGGCTACTATTCCTGGGAATATTCAGCACCCAAGGCAGGTAGAGGCTCCTAAGAGATACTTCCAAATCTCTAGAATGCACACCAACATTCTTATATCCAGGGCCTATGTAAGGGCAGGAGACCCTGGATTTTCTGCAGTGCTTGTCCCTTGTCACCTAACTGACTTAGCAGTGGCTTTTAAACTAGCAAATGCCTGGCATCTTCAATAGACAATATTAAAAGAGCAAAAGTGTAGTAGAGTAACAAAAATAATTGGCTGGGTGTACATATGCACTCCACATTAAAATAGGTGGGAGAGGGAAAAAAAAACAGGTACTCGTTTAAACAGGTCTGTGATTTAGTTACTAAGACATGATTAATGCACATGAGACAAGCAGGAGATTGCCATTCTATCCCAAATAGTTCACTCCTTTGTCCCCACTAAAGAACACCCACTATATCTCCCCCAACAGTAAGCTAGATATAGACAGAGATACAGATATGACTAGGATGGAGAGATCAAATACATGGGTTTTGAATGTACCTCATCAATGTTTTAATTACAACTCCACTAGTCATTAACTACAATTGGATAAATTAATCTCAACGCCTCAGTTTCCTCAACATCAGATCAGGATAATTCCTGTCTCATAGAGCTGAAATAATTATTTTTAAATATACGTGAAATATGAATTGGTTTTCTTCCCCTCAATCCCCAGCCCTTAGTCTGGAAGATTGTTTTCATAGCTTCGTTCAGAGTGGTGGATTTCTCCATACTATCAACTAGACTTTCATCCTCTGCAACCCTCTCTTAAACACTGTCCTTAGAGCCAGATATTAATTCTGGAAAAACAGTAATAGAATTACACAGACACTTCCTAAATTCTGTCACTGCCCTTTTCAACAAGGTTTTGCAAGGCATGGATATGGCACACATTGAAAATACATCGGAAGAGACCAACGGGCCAAACAATAAACAATTAAACATCAACTTCACCAACCAACAAATTGCAGAAAGATGGGAGTTGGAGTGACTGGAGAGGGGATATGGAGTGGGGAGGAGGGAGGGTCATATATTAGGGGATCAATTAATGCACAAATGTGACAAATCAATAAAATTAATTATTTTTTTAAAAGAAAAGAAAATACAAGCACCTAGCTAAAATCCTTCAGTTTTCAGTGTGTCTTCAGTGTAAAAAAAACAGTTGTATTTGCAACTTCTGCCTTCATTAGTCCCAAACTCAAGAGTATCTTTTGTAATCTTTAATCTTGATCTTGCTTTGAGATTTTGAAAATATACTCCCATGGTGACACACTTTCTCCAAAGTCAATCTTATTTCTTTCATATAAAGACTGTTGATGCTGTGTTCTTGCCTTCTATATAATTCTAATAGTCCCACGTATATTTTTGCTGCTTTTGCTTTTAGCCTTGCAGTCATGCCAAGTATGTTTTACTGTTTAAATGCTTACATGACCCATCCACAAGTTATCCCATTTTGTAAGAGAGAAGTATGTCTTCTCTTCTTTCAACTTCAAAACATTTCTTAAACGATCATTAGACTAAGTGACATGTAAACACAGATTCACCACCTTCGTGAGTAGATCCTCCCTTCCCAAGACTAACTGTTTCTCTGAGTTTACTAACCATGTGGGTTTAAAGGTGAAAGACACTTTTCATGCTTCTTAGATGTCATCACTTTAGATGGTCCTCCCTACTAAACAGACCAAAGGATTCATGGATAACAGAAACTATGATTTTTTTCATTTTTCTATTATAGGTTCATCTTCTTGCACTTATAAACTGACTCTCTATTTTTGTTCTGAATAAAGTAGAGCAAAGGGGAAAATAAAATAAATAACCAGAAATAATGCAAAATAGTACAATGAGAATCCACACAGTAAAAAAATCCCCTGGGGAATGAACAAAGGGGCTTACCTCTAATAAGTTCTGTCTGTCTCTCTCTCCATAATTAATGCTCATCCCCACCACAACATAGTCACATTTCCATGACTTGCACTAGTACTTAAAATTTTCACATCTCTAAAATTGTGTTCTCTCTCTCAAGAGACAACTTGTAAATGGTTGACATCATGCAAATCAAGAGATTCACAGGTATATCCTTAAAAATCTCTAACCTATGCTTTACACAATTTATTTAGTATTATCAGTTGATTGGTTTCCTTGTAACAAAACTTTGTAGACTGTATGTACTCACAAACCAAACAGAAAGGAGTAACAAATGTCTAAGAAATCCAGTTCTGTGTTATAATATATATTGATGATGACATATTACTTCAAAATTCAGTTGCTGAAAACAGAAAATTTTATTACCTCACACTCTCTGTGGATCAGGAATTCAGTCCTGACCTAGCAAAGTACCTCTGGTGCAAGCTTCTTGAAGGATTGAAATCAACGTGTAGTCTGGGTGTGTGGTCCATCTGAAGGTTTATGAATGGAGCAATCTGCTTTCAAGCACATTTAGTAGGTACTGGCAATATATAGCTCCTATAAGATCTGCCACATGGAGACCTCCATAATGCTTTTCACAATATGGCAGCTGGCCTTCTTCAGATTAAGTCCACAGGAAAACACATCAGGAGACAGAAGCCATGATTTTTTATAACTGTGTTTCAGAAGTGACATCCATCATTTTTTCATTTTTTTCCATTGCCATATTCTTTTGATAAGAAGCTAGCACTTGGTTTAGCCTACACTATAAGGAGGGGGATTACCTCCTAGGTGTAAGCCCCAGAAAGTAACATCACTGGTATTGGTCTTTTGAAGGATGTCTGCCTCACATCTGCCCTAGACCTGTCTACCACATACTTCATCACCTCATTAACTTACTGGCATCATTTATTCTACTTGCCACTTTATTTTTACCTGTCCTGTAAGTGTAGTCATTTGTTTGAGAAAATCTGAGTAACTACATCATCTTATAGGGTGGTCATTCAAATTAATATTTAAAAATTATAAAAAGGTTTTTCATAACAGCTAATCTCTTCAAATACAGGAAATTGTGTCAAAATTAAATTTCTGTTAGCCCCAAAATAAAGACAACTTACAAAAGTTAAAAAGGTTGGACAAAGATAAATGAAGTAATACAAGAAAATTCAAAGTCACAATGCCCATACCATAGAAGCAAAATCCAATGTAAAATATTCAGTGGGACAAAGAGGATTATTTTATTTTTATAAAAAGTTACTATGTACAATAAAATGTATGCGAAACA
Organism: Uropsilus gracilis; assembly: GCA_004024945.1. Classification (NCBI taxonomy): domain Eukaryota; kingdom Metazoa; phylum Chordata; class Mammalia; order Eulipotyphla; family Talpidae; genus Uropsilus; species Uropsilus gracilis. Next base: position 21,259 of record PVHY01003990.1, read on the forward strand.
TCCTGCCCTCTATGCCACTTGGCATGTCTCTCTGTCTACATTGAACCATCCGTCCTTGTAGCTAGTTGTCATGTTGGCAGTCTATTCATTATGCCAATTGCAGGAGACAGGCAGATAGATCTGGATAAATTCTTTATTGGTTCTGACAATTACACAACAGACACACCAGGCATGACAGGACTAGGACTGGGACCAAGGGAGACTGGGAGATGAAGCCTCCAGCCCCCCAGGAATCTTCTCTCTCTCTCTCTCTCTCTCAGGCTGGGGAGCCCCCAAGAATCTTCACACTTTGAATGCTGCCCCTTTTATCACGTATGCACAATCATTGGGAGGGTGCAATACTGGGAGGGTGCGGGTTATACAGGCTAATGGAGGGAAAAGCCTGACCAACTCACTTACCCTACAGTATAGTAGTACTGAATCATATGCATCAAAGCAAACAACCCTAAAATACATACATAAAGTGAAACTAATTGAATTTAATTTAGGATTTGGCAGCACAATACCTCTTTCACTTCCTGACAGATTAAAGTAAATGTACTTACAGGTGCAAAAAGTTTGAAAATAAGATCTAAAAGGTAACAAACTTGAAAGTTAAATGTCCAATTTAGAATTCCATGATTAAATGAACAGGAAGCATACCTCCGATGTCAATGCCCATGAATTGTTTTCCAAAAAAAATAATTATTATAGATTGGTCCATGATAAAAAATAATTTCCCAAGATAAAAATCAAATAGAATATGTTCTTGGCTGATGTGCCGTAAAAGTATAATTTCTTTTTAAAATCAAGTCTTTGCCCTTCTAGTTATGAGCACTTTGCAACAAAATAAGCAAATAAAAGAATGAAATGAAAACACCTTCTCCCCAGCTGGAATGCAGCAGCAATCTTGGTGACCCAACCCTTTGATCTCAGCCCCAGGGCAGTCGGGCTGGGCTGGGCAGGGCTAGCTGAGTCCTCCAAGTTCAAAGACTTTGGCTTTCAACAGCTTCAGCCAATTTTCTCAAAACACTATACAAAGCTTGAGTTTCGTGGTATTATTAAGTGCAAAATTCAAATTAAACTATAGATGATGATAGCAAGACTATCACCCTCAATCTTAAACACAGTAGGAGGGGAAAAAATCATACAAAAAGAAGTAAAAACTGTTATTTTCTTAAGTAACATTCAATGAAAAGTTCAATAGAATCATTTTTTGAAGACCTTGTTTCAGTAGCTGATCAACATTAGTTATGCTACCTGAGGTCAGGTGCTCCTTAAACACCTTAAAAGCTTGGGGTTCTCATTCACACTCAACAAAAAACAGCAGGTTATTAGGGGATTAAATGAGATGATGAATATAAATTTTTTATGATGAACTTCCAGCATATAGTGAATAATGAAGAAATGTCTATTATACAAACACTAATTCAAAAGGGCACCTGTACTCAGGTATTTATTGCAGCACTATTTACAATAGGCAGGATATGGAAATAACCCAAATGCCCCCCAAACAAGTGAATGGATCAGTAAGTTGTGGTATATGTACATAATGGAATATTATTCATCAATCAAAAAAGACAAATTTGTTGCATTTGTGATAATGTGAATGAACCTAGAAGGAATCATATTAGAAGAAATTAGTCAGAAAGATAAAGAGAAATACTGAATAATCAATCTTACCTATATGCAAGATATAGAAAAAATAAACAGAAGGACAAGAAAAATCTAAAACTGTTAGCTGAATGAAAAAAAAATAGAGCTAGAGGGGGAGGGGAATAAAATCAGGGAAGGGATGGGCACAAGAGATTAAGATGATTCACGGATTAAGATAAGGTGGTGGGAGAACCTCAGGATAGACCAATGATTTATATATATATATATATATATATATATGTACTCAATTTAAAAAATAAAATAAAAAATAGATGTCTATTATTAACTAAATGTTGGCTCTTTCAAAAGATTGACAGCACTGATGTAAAGAAAGCATATATACTAGCAGATATGATTATATTTTTAATTATAGGAGAACCATATGCTATTCTACACTACCAAATAAAAAATCTCAAGGAAACATTATTTTCCAAGTAAATAGCAATTATAGAATCTCATGTAAGAAGAGTTAAAAAAAAAACCTGAACAAACCAAAACTATTAGAGTTGCAAAAAATTAAAACATGATCTCCACAAAATTTCTTAATGTTGCTTGAGAGTTCTACCAATTTTCAAAGAAGAGAAAACCCTTATATTTCTTAAATTTCCAGCATAAAAAGATGGAAACATGTTAACTGATATTACAAGATGAGGATGATTATTTTACTAAAATCTGTCAAAGTACAAGAAAAAAATAATCACTCTTAGGCATTTAGATATTTAAAAATACTAAACAAAATATTAATATATTATTTTAGACATATAACACAAGGGTTATATTCAACATAACCAAGTAGGATTGATTCCAGAAATACAATGATGGTTCAACTTGGAAATGCTTTGATATAAGTTGACAAAGGAGATAAGCCTTATTACCATCTTCACTGATGGTGGAGGTAGAGTATGTGATAAAATTCACTGTCAATTCCAATTTTTAAGAACAATTAAATAAGTCTTTTTCTTAGTGTGATTTACAGAAATACCTATCCACAATCAACTTTTCTACTGAAATATAAGGAATTTCATCATCATTACTTCTATATAAGTTTATATAACTGAATGCACATCAATAGAGGACTGTGGGTACCTTGGTGGTAGGTGTGGTATAACATAGATGGAAGAGGTGGAAGATCATGTTTCTGAGTCATCTAGAGAGTTTAAAACCAATGTTAATAAAAATTTTATTTTTAGAAGAGACTGAAAGTTTTAACCTGAAAAGGATGAATTATGAAAGCCCTTAAAAGTAAAATAAAATACTACTCCTACCAAAAAAAGAGACAAAAAACCTTTTCTATGCTTACCTATGAAAAGTATATAAAATAATATATAAAATATATTTAAAAGGGTATTTATCTGAAAAATATTGTAACTAACACCCAGGTTAGTGTTCATGGAAAAAATTGTACTTTTTAAAAATCCACAGCCTATAGCTCTACTGCCTAGCTGGTTCTCCAACTGCACCACTGATGAAGCATTGTGAATTTTGGCTGCTAATAACATATATCATTAAAAGAGTTGGCAATCAACTTATAGGTAAATCAACACCTTTATTAAGCACCAATTATGAGCAGCTAAAAATTACAAAGATGAAATGACCCTATTTGCAGTAATAACCAAAGATAGGAAATACTTAGGAATAAATTGGACCCCCAAAAAGGCAACTTGTAAATGAAACTATTAAATCTTACTGAGGGTCACATAAAATTTGAATATAGAGATACTGATTTCTTTTCCTTTCTTTTTTTAATCATTCTTCCTTTTCATACAGAATTTGATTTCTCCTCTCTGATGTCATCCCTGTAAATCTCCCACCTCCATAGCACCCACAACAGACTGTCACCACAATTCCTTGTGCTCTTCCCTCTTTTGTTTTGGCCCCTCTGCCTCTCCCTAAGCTGCTGAAATACAATGTCTTTACACTGTATTTTCACAGTAAGAATACCTAACATTGTACAGATGCTGTGTAAATTAATCTATTCATGTAACTCAATACTGAAAATTCAATGGAATTTCTTTTTGGAGTTTGATAAAGATCCTGGTAGAATAAACATGCAAAAAATACACCAAAGATGAAGAGTGATAAGTTGGGGTTTACCTTAGCAGATATACAAATGTATGGTGAAGCCACAACACTTAGAATAATTTGACATTGATGCCAACACAGACACATAGGTGACATCAAGTAAAAAATCTCAAAGCAATTCTAGGTGTATTACGAATTTAATTTAAGTTAAAGCTGGTGTTTTAAAACTGTGAGGGGAAAATAAATTATCCAATTAGTAACTGAAGAAAATGTGGTGATTCATTTTTATAATCTTGAAGGTGAGAAGGACTTTCTAAATGTGACATTGCAAGAAGGAGCCATCTAAGACAACAAGGATACTTTTAACCCCTGAAAATTTTAGTCACAAAAGTTAAAGAACAAAGAATAAAGTTGAGAAGGTTTTCTTCCCTCACCCCCAAAGGAAAAAAAGCTAGTATTTTCTTGTTTCTTAATCTGTCCCTAGGTTCTGCAATTGTGCCTGGCTTACAGTAGACACTTGAATAAATAGCTACATAAAGAGATCTTGCAGAGCAATAAAGAAAAAAATAAAAACTTCAATTTAAAAAATTGGCAAAAGACATGAGTCAAAAAGACGTGATATGAAAAGTCAGTTAAAAAGTTCAAAAATTATAAATCTCATCAGGAATAAGATAAATACAAATACATACAACAGTACACATTCTCACATATTACCATATTTCTTATTATTCTGAATTGGCAAATATGTGAGGAAAAGAGCACTTATCAATTGCTGATATGAAGTCATAAAGCCTCTCATTAAAATTTGTATAATGTGAGTCAGACTGCAGTCTTTCTAATCTAGCAATTTCACTCTTAGGAATTTTCTGTAAGGAAATTATTAAGCAAACATGCAAATGTATAGATACAAGGACATTCATCAAACATTGTTTACAAAAGCAACTAGACACAAATGTTCCGAATCAGGAAATTGGCTTCATAAATGTTGGTACACATTTTCAAAAGAATACCACCTGACAAGAATAAATAATGATGCAAATATGCGTTAACTAACATCAAAATGTGGTCTTGATGGACTGCCTGTTAAGAAAATCAATTCAAAGAAGCAGTTTCAAAGGATGTAAAAATCCTATCTTCCTAACCTTAGAAGATAAATATCAACATTTTAGGAGTGTTTTTTATCTTTGTAATTTTATTTTCTTCTTGGTCTTCTAGATGGTCTAACTGTTGTCAATGGATGTGCTAATTCTATAATAAAAGTGGTAATTCTTAAAAACAACAAAAAAAGTAGTAATTAATATTCTAGAAGGTAATTTCAAGATTTCTTCATTGATATTTCCATCTCCTGAGCTTTAAATTGTTTTACTTGGAATGACTTCTTTTCACCAGGTGTTTATAATATATAGGCACTTATTAGAGGATAAAAATTTTGTTATTATTATGTAGAAAACTCTAAAATTTTCTCCAATATCTACCACTATATTCATCTATTAATCTTCAGACACTGCATCTCATTACTTTGCTTTATGTTTTAATTTTCATTATAACCTTCTGTGTGAAATCATTTCATTTATATGTTTGCTCTCTTGTTTATTATTTATGGTTTTCTACCAGAATTTAATCTCCATGAGGTCAAGGACTTGGTTTGTTTATATTCAAAGGTATTTTACAGTACTGTCACTAGCATATATGGTAGATGCCCAAGAGTGAATGAGTGAGTGAATGAATGAATGAATGAATGAATGGAGTGAATGAATGAGTTTGTTTTGAAAAAGTCAAGTTTACTTTGTATGGTTAGACAAATAATGTATTACCTCTTAAGAATCTTTTAGAATTAGATGTGGATGATCTACCAGACAGTGGTGATGACCTACCAGAGGATGATCTACCAGACAGTGGTGAATACTAGGAGTCACCTGAATCTGGAAGAATTTGGTAAGCCAAGACAGCAGTCTGGTCCCACCACAAACAAGCTTTCTAAACAAGTCCTTAGGTTGTCCTTGCCACACAAGACTGGCCCAAATGAAAGGCTGTAAACAGATGAGCAATCAAGTGCAACCCTTATTGCCCCACCAAACTGCTCTCTTCCACACACTTGCTCACCTTCTCCCTCTCCTGCTTCTCACCCTGGGCTGCTTTGGCCTCCATGAAGTGAACTCCACCCACATCCAGCCTCATAGCAAGCTCTCAATCTTCTTCACTTGCCACTCACAGAAACCCATTTTCAGGGAAGTAGCCAAGAAACTCCTACAGACTGACCTATTCAACCTGTTTACTCATAAAATCAAAATAATAATGAAAACAATTTAAAACCAAAACAGAAACTGTTAAGCAGAATCATTGCTACCCTGTGACTTATAAAACTGAGATGACAGAAATATGATAGCTACAAGGTACATTTGCTAGTCTACTATGTGTGTTTCAAGAATAAAGTTGTAAGAAAATCACAATACTTTTAAATCCAGAATACTTTGTTTAATAATAGATGTTATTACCAAAGAGCCATCCAAGTCTTTAAATGCCATCAGCCCTGTGGAAGGTATAAATAGTTGGATCCACTCCTAGCTCAGTAGGCTCAAGATCTAAATTGTAAATGTGAGATATTATTATCTAAGCCTCCTAGGACTACCTTGGCATTGGGCGAAATGGTGCTGCAATCTTCGATTTAATCCTCCCCTATTTTTTCCCAGATATTTATAACACAGCTGTGGAAAGGTGCTCCTGGCAGGAAGTTGGCATGCATTTCTCAGGCAGGGAGCAAATATCTGAATCAAATGGGAAAAAAAAAAATCCAAATAGATGAATTTGTTCAAGTTTTAGAGCTAGAAAAAAACTGAAGCTTAGAGCTAGAGATCATTGAGTGATGTCAGGGAACAGAAAATTACCGCAGTAACCCAATTCCAACTCCCTATCTTTTCTTCAATTTTTCAGGCAAAACTCTAAAACTGGTATCCTCTATGTGTGGACTTGAAGATCACATCAGAGTGGACCCACATAAAGATACTATACACAAGAATCTATTACTAAGCATAGCTTTGCTTTATAGGGATCAGATTTTAAAAGCTTTCAGTACTGTGATACATCTTCATGTGCAACAGACTAGCCCTTTTCTTTTTTTCCTCCAAGGGGGTGGGGATAGAATGGTGTACCATGTGACTTCCTGAATCTAGAAACATATTAAAAGGATGTAACTAAAAGACTTTAGGAAAGATACTAAAGGTTGTTTGGGGTCACTTGAGACTATATGAGCTGGAGGTTGGGGGGGTGTCGGTAGATGACTTAAGACCGAACCATTCCTGGGTTCATAAGACACAAGAATTCCCTTTGTTCTACAAACAAAATCAGATACCAGACTCTACAACTCAGGAAATGGCAATTAATTAGACAGCTTAAAATGGAAGGGAGTCTTTGAAACATGCATAGATCTCATATCAGTTTCTTGTTGACTAGAAGATTCTAGCAATTTCAGCACCCTCTAATCTAGTCCATGTAGCCAAATAGCACTTGCATCCATCCACTCAGCAGTATTATGCAGCTACCTGAACAATAGGTATTGCAAGTAAGTGACTAACAAGTCACTTCCATAGTCACCATCTGTTCCCATCTTTGAATAAAGCAAATCAGTCAGAAACATGGGCCTGAGTAGGGACCAAGGCTGGGAATGACAGTGGGTGGCATGACTGAATGGAATGACTGGGAGCATCCCAATTTGTTACACGGTTGGAAAAACTGGAATACACCATATTGCTCTAGTGGGCAGGGTCTGACAGAAAGACATACCAGAGAAAATGGGAAGTGTGAAAAGGCAGAGTGGCTGGAGTGGCCACAGTCTTCGGATACTCTTGGAATCATGGGCCGGCTGTGGTCAGACCTATAGACTCTCACTGAAAAAGCCTGGGCAACTGCCCAAGTGAACAGCATTGTAGCTTTACTCTGCTAAACAGCAGGGCTGGAAAATAACGATGTGAGGTGCCACCGGAGAAGTAAAACAGTCAAGAAAAGAAAAAGAAAAAATGCTTGTCTTGTTTGAAAGCTGAAAAGCTCGTACCTGGAGAAAGCCAGGGATTTGGTAAGCTGCTTTGCATCAGTACTTGTTGGGAAAGTTTGAAGAACCTTGGAGAAACTGAGCATCTTGGAACACTGGAGAGAGAAGCAGAAGGAAGACTTGGAAAACTTGGAATTTGGGTCTACTGAGAGACTGAACATTGGGGGAATCCCTGCCTCAGGTTTGGTGGGGCAAAAGGGAACCATTTGGGAAATGTGTTTTTGGGAATGGGGTAAGATAACTGGCCACTTGTGGCATTAATGACTTCTTGTTTCCCTTGTTAATAAATCTTATTGTTTAACAGTTTTGAAAGTCCTGCCACTACCTGTGGGTGGGAGAGCCTGGGACCAGAAGCCGAATTTTGAAAGCATTGCATATTTTCCTTTGGTGCACTGGCTGGAGGCCTTTGCCCTATATACACAGGCTATCAGAAAGACTCAGAGTTTAAAGATATTTATAAGCATTTGAATATTGTGTGTACATTCACTACACTTATAGTACAGTAATACTTCCCAGATTAATTATTAATTGCTACCCTGCCGCTAACAACTGATAATATTGAGTATTTACAATTTGTCATGCAATTTCCTAATAATAACATATGCATTATTTTATTCTCAGGAAACTCTAAAAGATACTCAATAAAAAATCATCAAATGAATGACCTGATCTAAGTCAATTAGACAAGGGTTGGAATTACCAGAGCTAAGAGAAATGAAATTACATATTGGAGATGATCTCAAAACTAGAGAGTGGTCAGAGCCTGAACAGAGCCTAAGTTCATGTGGAAACAAAAACCTATGGTCTTTCCACTACTCTAAATTTTGTATATGCCTAAGTCCCACTTTTGAGAAATGTTGCTTCACAGCACTCTGTGCAGCTCTTCTCCATTCCACCCAAGTTCGTGCTTTTACATTGGAGTTGACAGCAACATCTCTGAACAGCTGCTCCTGCTGTTCCACCCCAGGTTCAGAAAGGACAGTGACTTCTCGTCTAAGCAGAAAGAAGGTGCACCATTTCCCTGGCCCTCTGAGCTCTGTCTTACATACCCACATTTGCATTAGTTCTCAGCTTGTTTCCACTCTGCCAGTTTTGTTTGCATGTCTGGCACCAAGGGTGGCTCCCAGGACATTTTGCAGCCCTCTTCTTTCACCCAGAAGGGAGGTGGACCACTTCGACCCCAACGTACTGTTGAAAGCCAACTGGCAGGTGGTTGGGGCCAAGGGAGGGCAATGACACTGCCGGGCACTCCCAGCAGGCAGGGAATTGGGGCACCAGATTGGCACCCACAGTTGTAACTTAAAATCGTCAACAACAGCCAAAATCCTGGATGCTGAACCCTCCTGTCATTCCCCACAATCTTGGAATCACTCAGAGTGGCTTGAATACTAATGTAAAGGAAATTTCTCAGAAGCCACATTCAGTCTAGGAATCAGAGAGCTGAAATAGTGTTTTATTCTTCTGTAGATTCATGTAACATATAGATACATTCCCCAAACCAATCTTAATCTCCTCAAAGACAGAGAGAGCAATTGCTAGATATAGACCATAAACAGTATTTTTCTGGATGCCCGCACAACCTCATGCTGTGTTTAATATATTAGGGTAAAGGGTCCTATTGTTTGTGCAGCTGACTAATTCTAAAGTGGAGAATGCCCTCTCTTGTCATTGATAGTTGGAACTCTTTTGCACCAGAAAGCATGGAAACCATCAGCATCCCAGCTTGAAAACAAAGCTGTCTCATTGATAAACTTCTCTCAGTTCCAGTTCTTACTGTCAGACACTCACCTTCCCCTTTTTTGAGAAAGGAAGATTTTTCTCCCCCCTTCACCCATTAATATTAGATATCCACAAAGCCCATCCAGGTTTTCTTTCACAGTAACATGATGGCAACTCCCCTTTCTACTCCATTTGACCAGGTCTTCCCAACCTCTATGGGCAACTTGGAAACCAAATGATATTAGACCATTTGTTTTAAGACATGTTTGGAATATTTCCTTTTTGTCTCAAGCTCTCCTCCTTAGCCTTTTCCATCTTGCCCGATGCCTTGGGGCAGGTGGGTGGGGTGGCACCATGTCAGCAGACTTACATTTCTGGTAGAGAATTTGATCAACAGAAAGTTCCAGCAGGAGACAAGATGGGATGGGAGGAGGCCAGAGTGTGTACACTCTCATTCCCATCACCCCCAAACACTGAAAGGCAGATACATCTCTCTACTGTAAGTGACAACTTCTGCTTCAAGACACTCTCCAATTAACTGCTCTCTTGTTCCCCCATAGTTGCTTCCTTACTTGTCCCTTCAAGGTTATGGGTACTAGTGACTCCCTGCATTTGCTAGTCCCAAGGAACTGCAAGATCTCTGTTTGACTCGCCCAAATCTGTCCCAAACCCTTGTAAATATTTCCTTGATTAAACTCTCTTCAAACAACCAATTTAAATGGGCCGTCTATTGCCTGCTTGCACCCTGAATGATACAGAAGACTCTTACTACAATGAAAGGATTTAACTTATTTAATTCAATTCAATACATCAATTTAACTTACCATAACAAATATTATCTGACTGTGCATGATGTGTCAGGTGTTGTTCTTTGCACTGGGTTTCAGCACTGAATAGAAAAATTCCTGCCTTCACAGAGATTACATTCTAATAAAGGAGAGAGAATTAATATTCAAAATAAGTAAATTATGCATACTTTAGAAAGGGATAAATTCTATTAAGAAAATATAAAACAAAGTGGGTAAGAAGTGACAAGGATTGGAAAGCATGCAGTCCAATTCTATATTATATATAATAACTATGCAATAATATAGACCAAATTATGTGATACACACATACACACACACAAAACTGGTGTCAATGAGAAGAGACTTGGATAAGAATAAGAGAATAGTAAGAGAATAAAAAGTGTAGAACAAGAGATGTTTCCCTGAAGAGTTTCCAGTCAGGTTAAAAAGATAAGATAAACACACAGGAAATTACATGAATTACAAAAGATAGTTCAAGATGTCAAAATATCAATAGATGATTAAATGTCAGTCAAGAATATGATAGTAAAGCAAATTCTGATATAAATTTCTGTGTTTAGTGTATATGTGTTGGGGAGTGTGTATTAAGAAATATCTTTGGTCTTAACATCTATGGGAGGAAAGAAAAGAAATCAGGATTGGGCACAAGATGTTAGATGTGATGTGGGGCTGATAGCTCAGACACCTTTTCAGTGAGTTCTGGAGCTAAAACTGAGCTGTCTCGTGTTGTTCTGAAATAGCAAAGCCTTTGTATCCTCTATTTGATCAGTCACTGTATATGGGTCACCTGCAAGGTATGACCTAGAGCTGGGCTGTACCCTGAAGCAGGGATCAGAGCGGTAGATCTCCTTGTTCATTACATCCACGTATCATTGAGCATCAAAGTTTCTAGAGATGTGCACATATTATATCTTAATTTTTGTTCTTCACAGCACAGATCTATAATGTAGAAGTTCATCCTAGGTAAAATTATAGAACAAATTGTTAAAGTTATATTTATGGTCTCTTAGAATGTATGATAAAATCTAAAAAGCAAGTTCCCACAAGAATGTGTCCTTCCAGATTAATCTCACTTTTTTGATAACAGTATTAAATTACTCCATGGGGGATTTGATAGGCAGATTATGTCTAGATTTCAGATAAATTATGAGGATGCTCTTGTCAACGTGACATGTTAAATTGCATGTTTGCCATATCAATCTACCTTTCTAGTTTCATCAGCTTAATCATTCCTGTAAGTCACAGATCTTATAAGATGATTCCATTCTCCCTGATCTTCACCCATGGTAGATAGAATAAGCTTTACTGAGGAGACTTTTCTGCCATCAGTCAATGACCAAACTGATTCTCTCTTAGGATTTGCACTGGCTAAAAAAAAAAAAAAAGAAAAAAAAGAAAGAAAGAAAGAAAGAAAAGAAAATCAAGCAAATCCTGTACAATCTGTCCATATAGACATACTGCCACAGTGGTACCTTGGAAATTCAAGGTTAAAGGAGTGTGAAAGTAAGTCTCACAGAAGCAGTTCACCTAAAGCAAGAAGAATGCAGGCTATCTGAAGAGTGTGTGTGGACCTAGAAAAAGAAATGGAAAACAAACAAACAAACAAATAAAAAAAAATGTTAACTAATGATTTTCCAATTCCCTGGACCCAGCAAGATTTTTTTATAATTAGGTCATATGAAACTTCTTGTGACCTTGTAAATCCATTTGGACATAAGTCACTTTCTACATGTTTTCTACTACTTGCAATCCAGTAAGTCCTAAAATAAGACTTTCATCATAATCTCCTGTTTTGGGTAATATACTGAAAATGAGCCAAATGACAATATGCTAGATTACTTTTTAACTGGTTGAAAAAAAATCTTAAAAAATACCTTGAAAGGATACTCAATGACTCTTATAAGGCAACATTTTCACACAGAGGCTTTCAGCTCTTGTCAGTGACTGGAAGGTATGATCCATGAAAGGTCTCAAGTGGCACATTTTTATACATATCAAAATATCACATTTTTATACATATCAAAATATCAATAGATGATTAAATGCCAGCCAAGAATATGATAGTAAAGCAAATTCTGATATAAATTTCTGTGTTTAGTGTATATGTGTTGGGGGGGAGGTATATTAAGAAATATCTTTGGCCTTAACATCTATGGGAGTTTTTCAATAAAAATTGTTGTGTGAGTGAACTTACAGATTTTCAGACAACACCAATGTAAGAAAGAAAATGACTTTGATAGATAAATATGGAATTTGCACAGTAAAAATGATTGTATTTTATAAGGATGGATGCAAAGTTCAGAAAAATGGGTCTAAACCACCAACAGTATATATTGAGTATGCTGAACTTAAAAAAAAATAAGAATTGTCCTTAATTATGGGTTCAAGAGTCAGCAATGAGTAGACAAGCTTGTACAGGAATCAGTACGGACTTAGGCTTCATCAATGAAGATAAAATTTGGAGATAGCAATGGCTATGTTCAAATGCACACCAGATACACCACAAGTGTGAAGTGTACTACCTGTAGTAGCAAAATACAAACTACAATATAATTGGAAGATGGGGGTCAGGAGGTAATGTAACTCAAAAATATTCCTCTGGATAAAAAAACCGATAAAATCACACATTTGTGCAGGTAGGATAGAGAATAAAGACACCTTCTGAACCTCCAATAGTTGCTGTAAGGAAAAAGACTACTAAATCTCTCCCAGAAGAGGGAACATTATGACCTACAGATTGTCTCTTGTGCCCTCCCTCTCCCCCACTCTCACCCCCTTTCCCCTCTCCTGTTCTATACCTCAATCCCATTGTCAGTTTTACATTTTTCTTGTCCTTTTTTTTTGTTTGTCTTCCCTTTAGCCCTCATATAAGTGAGACCATCTTGTATTTCTCTTTTTTCTTTCTGTCTTATTTCCTACAACATGATTCCTTCTGGCTCTAACCATGTTGCTTAGAATGACATAAGTTTGTCTTCTTTGATTGATGAATAATATCACATCTTTTTCAGTCATTCTTCAGTTTTGGGGCATTTGGGTTTTCTCCATATCCTGGTAATAATGAATAGTGCTGTGATAAACATTCGGGTGTGTGAGTCTTTTCTAATTAGTGTTTTTGAGTAGATTCCCAGGAATGGGATTGCTGGGTCAAATGGCAGTTCCACTTTCAGTTGCTTGAGGGTCCTCCACACAGCCTTCCACAGTGGCTGAACCAGTTTGCACTCCCACCAGCAGTGTAAGAGTGTTTCTTTTTCTCCACATCCACACCAACACTTGTTATTGCCTGTTCTTTTGATGTGGGCCATTCTCACTGGTGGAAGATGGTATCTCATTGTGGTTTTGATTTGCATTTCCCTGATTATTAGTGATGTTGAGCACTTTTTTCATATGCTTGTTGACCATTTATATTTCTTCTTTAGAGAAGCATCTTTTTAGATCTTTTCCCCACTTTTTGACTAGACTTTTTGTTTTGTTTTTGTTAAGTTGTCTGTTCTTTGTGTATCATGGGTAACGGGGGTGGTAGGAGATCCTTGGGGTAGACAATGATGTGATATATATACATATATGTGTGTGTGTGTGTATGTGCAATCAAGGGAAAATTTTTAAAAATAAATGTAAAGAAAGTGAATGGGTAACTGTCAAAAAAAAAAGACAAATAGATTGACTGGATCTTTCTAGCAACAAAACATTAGTTTAGCAATCTACCTTCAGTCAGTCTGTGTCTTGATCCACTGAGCAAAGTGTACAGTCATGACTTCCTAGAATGTATTCTCCAGAAAGCTATCTAAACAAACATCTAAACAACAAATCATGGTCATGATGTATAGGAAGATTATCAAAGACAACAAAAGCTACAATCAGAGTTCCCTGAGGTTTGAATGACTTTTTTTGATTTAATTTTGGTTTTGTATTATTTGTTTTGTTTAGTCCTTCAAGGAACTGATATCAATGTTACTGAAACCCAGGGAGCAAATGAGAAAATAGTATAAATTATTAGGGGACCAATTAAGAAGCTAGAGCAGAAAGCCAGGGAAGAACAGTCATTAATAGGCTTATTAATTGGTTCAATTACAGTGGTAGCAATACAAGTAGAGAGCAATCATTATATTTAAAATAGACATTGGAGGAAAAATCTGAGCAACTTAGCTATATTACAGGTAAGACCTTCACTGAGATATTTTCTTATCAGGACAAAAACTGTCTCATATATTTTATAGTATCTGTACAGATAGTGTTTATTGGGTCAATGAAACAAAGTTAGAGGGAAGAGAACACTTAGCCTACTTCAGAGAATAAATGTGTATAAGAGTATATATAAATGCAATCATTTAAGTAGACTCATAAGATCTCTATAAATTTCTGAAATTCAGGCTTCTTACATATCCAAGTGAGTATCCCACAATCAGTTTTTCATTCAAAAGTTTTTATTTAACATCTAAAATATGCAAGAAGCTGTGTGGGTTGCAATGATGAATCAGTAAAGGACTTGTACAAAAGAAACAGAAACACAGAATGTGCCCTAGTATTACAGCCCTAACAAAGAGCAAAAACTAAAAGATTGAAGACAATTTTGCAGGACTTATTTGTGCTGGACATTGAAAGAATAGCACAAGTGAGACACTCACAAGCAGATGAGCTGGCATTCTGTTAATAAGTAATTGCATGCACCCTGATACAATAGTGAAGAGTAAGGAATTTGGGGTAGGCCAGTGATTGGTCAAATGTGTGTAGTAATAACTAGAAAATATTAGTAAAACCCTTGATAAATTATTAAAAGTACAAAAATGGAAAGTTTCTCCCCCAATATAATTTATCCATCAGAGATTCTCCCAATCATCTAGTTGAATGAGATCTTCAAAGGCCAAGTCTCCTGCCCTGTTGTTCTCATCATTGTCCTGCTATGGCTTGGCTGTCTGAGCCAGGGCCTAGGATTCCTAGGGGCCTTTCTTTCATGGCAAAAACATAACAAATATTGATAGAACTGCCTGGTCTCTGATCGTAAAACCCTCATTCTACTCCAATTTTCTTTTGCAATATAAGTGATACTGTCTTTTTATAGTTAAGCTTTGGGTTCATACAGATGTTCTATCTAGAGCATTTCCACTAATGGGTTAACAATGTCAAGTAAGACCATTGGCTTTTAGTTGAGTTATACGTGTTTGAAGTTCTAAGAAGGATATGTGGCATCAGTTCTGGGATTTTATGGCTAAATAAGGTCAAGGAAACAGGGGATTGATGGTTACCTACACAGAAGATCAGCAGTAGATCTCAATTTTGCTGCCACAAGAGCTGGTCTACATTCTTTTGTACAGAAATACCAGGGAAATATTTTTTGGAAGACATTCCCTCATACTATAACATTTTTTCTTTATTATCATCGGTGACTTTTATTTGTTAATGGTCAGTGGCCATTTCTTTGGGGTTATTATTTTTAATATTTTTATTTTGTAATTATAGTATATTAGTCACATTTGCATGGCTGTATTATTCCCCACCACACCTCCTCCCCCATTCCCTTTCTCCTCCCCCACCCCCCCCACCCCCATCTGGTCACTCCAACTCTTCTCACTGCAAGCTTTTGGTCAGTGTTTGGCCCATGGAACTTTTTTGTTTTATTTTCTAACTATGTCCTTATGTCCTTTCCTCCCTTCCTTCCCTGGGTGCGAACTTACCCTCCTGGACAGCAACAGATGAGGCTGCTCAGATCTCCAGGAGTAGCTGAGGCAGATAGTCAGGCCAAGCATGTCAGGAACTTGTAGGGCAGATGTGGTGCACTTCTCCAGGGTGGTTTCTGGTGTCTGTCACCTGTTGTTGGTTCTGTGCCTTCTAGGTTTGAGACTATAACTCTCAGCCGAAAGCACGAGGTGTTTGCTGCTGCAGCAGACTTCTCGAGGTGGTTCATAGAGCTTCTCTCCTCTCTCTTATCAGCAGTTCTGCCATGGCACCACAGCCACAAAGAGTGGCTTTCTCCCCACATTGATTGGCAATCTTTGGGGAGATTTTTGTTTGGTCGATAACTTACTTGTTGCATTGTTTTTATTGAGGTAACTCTGTTTTATGTCACTATGTGATTAAGATTATAAGATCATCCCTCTACCATAGTCTATTGATGCCCTTTCCCTTTTCCTACTTTCCCCTTCCCCCTCTGGTAGCCCCAATTCTATAGTCAGAGTTCTAGCATTTGTTTAATTTTGTTTGTCTGTAACTTTGTTGAGTGAAATTGTCCTGTATTTGTTTTCTCCTCTCACTTATTTGTTCCACTGATTACATCAACCTGAAAAGCTCTAAACAGTTTAAAAGAAACTGACTAAAATGAAAATAACTGAATGGGAGAAAATATTTGCCATACATCTGATATGGTGTAATATCCAGGATCTACAAAGAACTCATACAAATAACTCAGCAAAAACAAGACAAATAACCCAAAGAAAAAACTGGCAGAAAAGCCAAATAAGCAACTCTCCGAAGAGGATGTACAGATAACCAGTTGGCACATGAAAAAATGCTTATCCTCACTTATCCGGAAAATGCAAGTTAAAACCACAATGAGATGCCATCTCATATCTGAGACTGGTACATGTCAAAAAGAGCAGAAACAATAAGTGTTGGTGAGGATGCAGAAGAAAAAGAAAAATCTGGGTTATTTTTTTTCCACTAGTGGCTCACTTGAAATGATCCTTACAATTCCAACTCATCTTGACTAATCTAACCTTTAAAAAGTAACAGCTCAAGATCTAAAATAAAGCAGAACTGAATGAACAGAACATAGAACAGAACACAGGAGATTGATCTAATTATTGCTCTGTACTAACCTGGGTTTTCCTGTTTTAATAATCAGTAATCGTGATCAAGAGCCTTAAATCACACATAGCAATCAGCTGTCTCTAGCAGCCTCATCATTATGCCAAAGATGTCACCATGTGTCTGGTCCTACAGAACTCATTTCCCTTGAGGGCCACCTACAGAGTTATCCACATTGAAGGAGGTTTATGTAACTTATCACAGCAAGTGTTAGTGAAAGATGGTGAGGTTCACAGAATAACGACCACCTGTCATCCCTTAATAGTTAGATTCTTCAACTGGAGATTTATTATATTAAGGGGCATTGAAATCCCTTAAATAAGATAACTGAATTAAAATGAAATGATATGAAGATTATTAAAGTGTCTTTATTCCTATTATGAAGAACACAAATAATAGCATCAAATCAGGCTCATTACAAAATTAGCTTATTTCTAGACAGCGTCACTATGTCGTTAAGGGACTGTTCTTTCAGTCCCTCTCACCTCCATTTGAGATGGAATGAATGGAAAGAGCTACCACATACTGGGAGAGTGGAAATCAGGAGCAGAGGCCTAATAACTACAATCAGTGCTTCCCCCTGGAGGCACCCATGAACCCAAAAGAACTCATGTGAAGATGAGCTAATCACTCATGGAATCTCTAGCTCCCGTGGAGGATTTCACCACAGAAATTTTTAAAACCTAAGAAAAAAGAAGGAATGGTAAAATAATCATCCTAAATTGTTTGCTGTATTAATATCAATTCAAAATCCCCTGAGGAAAACTAAAGTGTGGGGAATAAAGTCTTTGGTTCAATCAACTTTGACTTTTCTCTACTCTATTTTCCAGTTTGGTATCTTCCCAGAACAGTTCAACTTGGATCATCTTGGAGCATATTGCTATTTGTACCCTTCACAACTCTGTAGAACTCTCTAGAACCACTATGTGGAACTGTTGTTTATCTCTTCTTTGGTATCAATGACTTCTTTCCTAGTCAGAACACAAACTGTGTGAGGTAAGACCTTTCATTCAGTTTCTGTTTCACTCACATCACAGAATAAACATGTCTACAATCAGCGCTTCTTTCTTGACTTGAGAGAATGCTGTTGGAAAATCTCAAAATTGGGAGAAACATTTTAATTTTTTGTTCCCACACAAATAGAATCCAGTATAATTTAATATAAGGCAACACAAAAAGCATTAGTAAAAGTCTATTATAAAGACAGGGAACGCCACCCACATGCTCAGTTCAGCCATGATGCACGGGGCTCTGATAGCCCCTTCCCCCACCAGACGGGGAGGGGGGGAAGTAAGGGAGGAATTGACGGAGGGTTGTGGGTGGTAGAGATCATTCCCTCTGGTCTCCTCCAAATCCAGTTAACCCTCACCAGAAGCAACTAAATCAGCAACTCAACGGCAGTTGCACAAGAATACAGAGATGAAAAACAAAGAAGTATTCTGGAACAATGAACAAGTCAGACCCATGGGACACAAGACTATAAGACTGATTATAGAGACGAACTACCACTGTGATCTACAATGATGGGAATGGAATTTCCTGTTCAGGGAGGCCTTCATCATCATCAAAGGACCCTCCCACATTAGAGGGTGAGGAAAGTCATAGAGACGGGCAGTGGCTCCATGATGAACTGCACCAACCATCTGCCAGGGCCTATTTCAATCAAAAAAATGGGTGCACAAACTTGGGCTGGGAGAAATGCTCCCAATGCCAACAATGAGAACCACAAAACAAAGAAGGAGCAAAATATGACAGAAGATGGGCCGGAGCAACTAACCAGAAAGAAGGAGGAGGCACTGAAAGAACACAATTATGTGTGAACTGGTGGCCAGCAGCAAAAAGACACTTGGAAAACTAAGCACAGGCCACTTTGTCCCAGGAAACCACGTTCACACCGGACAAAAGGACATTGCTACAGGAAAGAAGGGGAAGAACCCAAGGGACTAAAAATTAAACAATAAAAGGCAGTGAAAGAAGAGATGGAGAAACCAGGGGAGGTGGGTTGGGGGAGGGGGGAGGAACACCCGAAAGGCAAATGTAAACAAAACTTATTCAATAAAAATGTATATTAAAAAATGTCATAACTTTTATTTCTTTAAAGTGAATTTATCATCCTCAGGAACTGAAGGACTCAGGAGAGGCAGCCAACGAAGTGCCCATGGTAAACACATCAAGAACATTTCTTGATGGGCATTTTTTAATGTGGGCATGACTTTTCAGAAGGACACAAGATCGGTGCTCCTGTTACCCTTTCACAACCCTCAGGCTATATGAGTTCCACATCTAAACTTGTGTGAATGTGATGTATGCGTCAAAAACATATGCAGAAAACCAGGGTAACTTCCTGTGAAATCCATCTATTTCCAGGATGAGCTTATTAGTATTAGCCAGAAAGGAAGCCATTAAATAATAACAACTACCATGGCAACTTTTAAGTAGCCTCCAATTCAGAAAGGAACCCTTCTTGGGGTCAATACTGACTGAATGCCAACTTAGAATCCACTCACCTTCATCTCTTTAATCATCTGATAGAAGTAAGTGGTGGTCAATGCAGTTGTGAGCCTGTATATGGAACTTTATGTTACTGGTTGCACCACTTTCTATCCGCAATCCCACTCATCAGTGGACACCAAGGAACATAGCATGTATTCTCTGTACTGCTTAGCTTCTCTGAGATAACCTAATAGATAAAGTAGTGTTCTCCAGGTTCACAGACCAGACCAGACTTTCTAGCTCTGTTCCTGCTAAGTATGAGTGCCAGGGTAATTGAGAAGACAGCTCAGCTCCAGCTTCTAAATGGGAATAATAATAAATCCTCGAAGCTATTGCTTTTCTTGAGGGACCAACAGATACTTAATAGATGGTATTTCCCCTTGGCCACCCCAACCTGGTCCCTCTCAATGGAGACTGGACCCCTCTGTCCAATGGAAGAACTACCACTGGAAGAACTCCCATTCTAATTCATTAACCACAGGAACCAATATCCTCCCATTACCCGCCCTCCAAATGCCACGCCTGCCTGCTTGTCCTGCTGGCATTCACTCTCCACCAGATTGGACCCACTTCAGTTTTGGATGGGAGCCCAGATTCAGGTCAAAGTCACCCATTACATTGAGGAACTGTCATTTGGAATCCCAGCCAACACCACCCTATCCCTGCCCATGCCCATCTTCATTTACTCTGCCACCAGCCTGTGCTGAGGGTCTAGACAACCTCCCATTGAGTCTTCAGGGATAGAAACACTTGAAAGAACAGGCCTAGGTAACCTGAATTCTGCTGGGTCACCGAGAAGTGCAGATTGAGGCTGAAAATGAAAATAACACCTCACTTCCATCAGTTGACTTAGTGTCTACATGTAATTTTTTCCATCCTTTTGTTGTAATAAAAAGCTCTAGTCAGAAAAAAGTAAATATAAATATTATATAAAGAGAGAAAATATCAATCTGAGGAGCTATCAAAATTCTATTAAGTTAGAAAAAGCTGTGAAAATAGCTGGGTTAAATGCAGAAATTCATGAGTCAATTTGCACAAGTCGGAAAGCTGAATCCATTGTGTCTGTGACAATCCCATGATGCCTAAGTTTCCACATCTATAAAATAAGATAATCATGATGATATTAAAAGCATTTAATAAATGAATATTTTTATAATACCTGGAACAATGCCTGTCACACAGTAAATGGAAGCGTTGGGTATTACTCCTGACTGCAGAGGCTCTCATTAGTATGGGCATTGCCAGACTTAAGTTGAAAGTTTGTACTAGTCTCAAAATGTGCACTATATGTACTTTTTAGAGGTGGAGATTACCATTATGAGTTCAGTTGTGGCTAACTCAAAAGTCATATGTAAGAGCCCTAACTCCTGCTGCCTTAGAGTATAACTTACTAGAAAATAGAGTGATTGCAGATATAAGTTGACCCTTCAATAATTTGGGGTTTAAGAGCACTGATTCCCTCTCCTCACATTGTCAAAACTCCCTGTATAACTTCTGCCTCCCCCAAAACTTTACTGTCATTCTTTGATACCTCCGAGGGACTGGTTTCAGGATTCCCTACGGGTGCCAAAGTCCTCTGATACTCAAGTCCTGTAACCTCTCTGTGACCACAAGCTCCACATCCATGAATTCAATTTACTGAAATCTGCTTTGGTTGTACCTGCAAATACAGAACCCGCAGCCAGAAAATGACCTCTGTGGAAGTGGACCCACAGCTCAAACCTCTGTTGTTCAAGATGAGGTGACAATGAAGTTGGGTGGGCTTCTTATCCAGTATAACTGGTGTCATAATAAATGAGAATCTGGACACCAACCTATAATGGAAAATTGTGAATATGTGAAATTATTCATTACATGAAGATTAAATTAGAGACCAGGATGAAGCACCTGAATACCTGTAATCATCACAGACTGTACCTAAGGCAGTAGCAGTTGGAAGAGAGGCAGATCATCCCCCTCAGAAGGAACCAGCCCTGCAGACACCTTGATCTCTGACATCTAGCATCTAGATATGGTATATTTCTGGTGTTTTGTTAGTTATTTTTTAATTTTTGAGACTAGGTCTCGCTATGGTGCCCAGGATAGTCCCAATCTCGCAGACTCAGGTGATTCCAGCCTCAGCCTCCCAGGTATCTGGGATTATAGGTGCCCACCACTGCACCTGGCTGCTTTTTCCAAATCAGGTCTTGCATTGTTGCCCAGGGTAGTCTTGAACATGCAAACTCAAGTGATCCTAGGCCTTTTGTCTCCCAGCGCTTGGACTAAAGGTACGCCATCATGCCCAGCTCTTTTCTGGTGTTTAAGTCACCAAGTTTGTAGCTCTTTTTTAGGACAGTCCTAACAATTAATGTAGGTACTAGTGTAGATGTCAATTTTAGTTGTAGTCAGTCAAACAGTGGCTGGTTAAATGTCTCAGAACATTGTTCCAGTGATTGAGGAGAAAACTGAGTAAGGCACAATCCCTGTGTTCAAGAACAGTCTAATGTTAGAGTAGAAAAGTTAATACACACACACACTTTTCAATGTATAATGTGTCCAGTGTGTAGCTGGAGGATGCATGTTACCAGAGCTCCAAGCTAGGTAGTCAGAGAAGGTTCCATGTAGATCGGCCACAAATGTATTCTAGCACCAAATGGATTAATTAAATTCCTGCACAATTCTCCAAAGCCAAGAAATCTATCCTCAAGAACCCTGCATATCCCTTTCTTACTGTCTCTAATTAAGGCTGCATTTTTCTCAACACATCCTTGGGGTGTATCTGTTCAGTCCACAGTCATTCCCATACATGTGTGAATTTCCTCCCCTTCAACTTTCTTCGCAAAAGATACTTGGCAGCCACCATCCTATTAGCTTTACAAATGCTGTTTGGAAATCCAAGCAAAGTCATTGCTTTCTCAGATGTTTGCTAATTGTGTACTTGAAATTATTTTTTTTATACTTGTTTCAGGGTCATTCTACTCAGTTATACAGAATGAGAAAGATGAGCATGAGGAAATGTGGCCCCTTCCCAAACATGAAGCTTTCCTTGGAAGGCACCAGTGCTATGACAAAAAAGCAAATAAATAGCAAATATTCTTTTACTAAAATGATAAGTCTCACTTCAGTAAGCAGTGCATTATGCACCATAGTGGTATAATAAAACGCACATCCCCTTGAATCATTCCCACTAATACAATGCATTCAGTGCTCATATGATTACACTTTTACAGCCTGTTAGCAAAAACACATACAATTGCAAAGTGTTGCTAATGCAATGTGACAGAATACTGTTATTACAAGAAGAAGTTGTCAGCACCGAGCAATTGATTTTCCTTCATCTCCTTCCTGCTTCTGCCTGTCTTCCCCACCTCTCCTGGAGATGTTTATTATGTACTCTGGGTGCACTCCTTTCTCCAAATCAATCTCGATATAGTGTGGAGAAGGAATACAAAGACAGGAAATGTTAACACTATTCGAGGTGTTCTAAGGGAGAAAAAAAAAAAATTTCTGCTCAGGATATTTTCTTCCCAAAGTCTTTACTGGAGTTTCTGAAATCATGTCTTCCTTCTTCCAGCAGAAGGATCTAGTCTTTTCACTCTATTATGCAATGACTGTTTATCTTTCCCTTTCCTTCTTTTTATGAAATAAAAATAGAAATGGCTTTAAAGTACTAGGACTCCTACATTCCTGCTGATTCACTCTCAAACATTTTAAAGAGCAATGGAGGGGAGAAATAAGGAAAAAGGAACATTGAGAAGAAAAATGAGGTGATATTTCTTGATTTGTATTTTCCTTATAAATATCTGCCTCTATGAACAAGGTAACAATAGATAAAATAAAAGGTGATGTCTTTCTGAAAGTGAAAATAATAAATCTGTGCCTAGCTCTAGAAACCTAGTGGAGAGGCGTAGAATAGCATGATTGGATGAAACATAGAGATCACTGAGTCCAGTGGAATTATTTACAGGTGAGACAATCCAAACTTCAAGAATTAAGAAAACTATCCAAATCCTCACCAATAGTTAGAGTCAGAACTGAATCTGGAAACCTCCTCTGCTTATCTGCTTTTTTTTAACTTTTTTTCCTGTTTCAGTGTATGATGCATTTGTGTAATATTTGTGCGACTAAATTACTAATTGGCCCTTAACATTTCTGTTTCCTTTTCTTGGTTGCAATGATATAAGAATTCCACTTGTCACAGTAAGTACAAGAATTTTCTTGAAGGTATTCTGAAAGAGCAAGTTCAGAGGAGTATTAGAATACGGTGATTTATAGATTTCCTCTTCAGATGGTGTGTCTTCCTAGGTAACAACAACAAAAAAAATCGCTGTTTCCTCCCTGTTTTATTTAACGCTATAATTCCCTCATCTCTTCTCACCCTACCTCATTAAAAAGCAGCACTCTTTGTGGTTACATAACAGAAATACTGATGCCTCCTCTTTTGCTCTGCAGGGTATCATTCTAACATGCTCTGGGAGAGATGAGAGACACAAAACTTAAGGTTATATCAAGTCCTAAACAATACCGTCCATTCATATTAGAAAGTTAAAGCCTCAACCCTTTGGGTTTTGACATATTGGGGCATATGAATCTGTGGTTCTGATTAGAAATTACACCCTCAGCAATTGGCTGCAGGGTTAGATTTTCTTTTGATAGATGACTTAAGGTATTCCCACATATGATTAGAGGTTGTGGGTTTTATTAATCTGAATTTGGTTTTGACTTATGGTGATGGCTAACACAAACACAAGGGCAAAAAGCATTTAACTGGCATTAAAACTTCTCTGTGTTGAATAGGAATGTTGAGATGCAGTCTGTGAGAAGAGTCACTAACCTTATGCCTCATACTCTGGAGGTGCCAGTACTGAGAGACAAAGGCAGAAATAATTGAGGTGGAGTGTAAGCTTGGCCATGTGACAGAAGTGGCCTGAGGTCAATGAGGTTCACTGTGCGGACAGCCCATCTGGCCTGTACAGTCCTCCTTTCTCTGCTTACCATCATCTCCTGGTCCCCTTCCCACCAATCCCCTGCTGGTTTCTTGTGAAGTCTGAATCCTTTAGAAAATGTCCTTGAACTTCCAACTTTCCACATGCAACTTCCATTTCCTACTTCTTCCCTGTCCATAAACCTACTAATTCATTAAATCAACTAAAATGTTAGGACGAAACAATTATTTCTGACCTTACCCATGGTGATTTCTTGGACTTCAGTCTAAGAATCTAAGACTAATGGAAAGAAAGTAGCACAATACCTCTTTTCATTTCCCTTTGTGTTGTTAATCTTTTAACCAAAAAAGGCTTCCTCAGACATTTGACAATGGAAATTTCAGACCAATGTTGGAGCTGTGACATTACCCAACATGCCACTAATCATCCAGTTACTCTACCTTCCCACTCTGCAACCCAGAAATGAAAAAATAAGACCTGGCTTCCTGCCTCCAAATTCCAGTTCACTTTGACTCATATCAATGACCGTCTAAATATGATAAGCCCTGTCCTGGGTCCTAGAAAAAGGAAACGGCAAAGAGAAGGGCACAGTCTGGATCCACAAGAACTCTTATTCTAGTTGAGAGAACAAGTGTTGAAACAGCAGTCACAGGTATTTCCAGAACTGGACAAGAGCAGGACGAACAACCCTGCAACCTTGCAAGAGCAGGACGATCAACCCTATCCTTACCAGAGGCATCTAAGGTGGAACTCCAGAGCCCAGGCTCCAGCAAGAAGAACAATCAGTGTTAATAATCAAGCAGGCTTCCTTCTAGGAACTAGTTCTGCTGAAAGTGGTTATGACATCTCTGGTGGAGGCCCTCATCGCCTGCTGTTAGGATGAGGAATGCAGGCCAGCCGAAGAGCTGGGGAGGATCCTGGGCATATGTTTGCTTATAGCTCCGTGTGTTCATTTATCAAGCACTTTAACTAACCGGCTATGATCTTCTCTAGAACAGTAGATAAAATGACATATGAAAATATGGGGCAATAATAGACAAAGTTGCTAGTTTTATATCTGCCTCTTCCCAAGCAGCTAGACCACAACATGACAAGAATGAAATATAAATAACCTGCATTAAAAAATATATGTACAATCAGGTAATTACTGAAGCATCAGTCCCTTGAGAAATAATTTGCAATGATCTTTGATAAAGAAATCATGTTCTTATCTAGCCAACAGGACAATCAGAAGAGGCAGTGGGGAGAAATGTAGCAGTTGGCTCAAAAAACAGGAAAACTCAAAGTTAATTTGTTAGCCCAGGCAAGAAAACTATTCATTTATTGGCCTGAGGTGGAATGAGTACATATTTTTTAACTGATGGCAATAAGGGAGACCAGTTAAATAATGCAGTGCTTGGATCATAAGACAGGTCACCACCAGCACACTGCCCAAATTCCAGGGACCTTTGGAACATGCCAGTGCAAGCTGATGGCTTCCAGTGTCAGCCTCTCTAAGGGGTTTCCCAGCCAAGCTGTCCCATAGGCTGGAAAGACTGAGGTGTTAATGCCCCTAACTAATACTCAGCCAATCTTGAGCAAAAGTTGGTAGAAAATCAAGATTCCTCTCTCCTACTCTGATTCAAACCTGATGTGTCCTGAATAGTCTTTCCCTGTGTCCCTGTGAAAATCACTGAATCAGCAGGACTGAGCCTCATTTGTCCATGGTTGTAACAAGCTGAGTAATAGACCTTTGACTGGCTTTCCTTAACTTCTCTCTCAATTGTCTGTGTCTGGGCTTCCTGGGATCACAAACAGCAACTTGAACCTAAATTTTCTCAGTCACTGCTTGGGGGAAAAGGGGACAGGAACCCAAACTGAAACACATCATTTCTTTACTGATTTGTTAACAAACAAATATTTATTGAGAACCTATTATCTAAATCTCACAGAGCTAGACTTAAACTATAAGAAGATTTAAAACCTAAAAAAAAGCATAATAAAAATATTTTATGTACTTTAAAAAAAGATTTAAATTCCTAATTATAAGGTATTCACAATCTAGGTGGGATGTAAAACATAGATACACCAACTTTAATAAAAAGTAGTATGTAATGAGAACAAAATGAGCTGGCCCAGGAAAAGTAATACTTGGTTTTGGGTAGATTGGGATGGGTGGAAGGATATTTCTATTGGAATGTCAGGAATAATTGCTTCTAAGAAGAAATGCTACAAGGAAAAATAAAAATATAAGATGGGTGGGTTTACGCATGTATGGAATATAAAGAAATAACACAAAGTAGCAGACAAAACCAAACAAACAAAAACTTCAATCCATCTGTGTATAGAATTGAGGTTACCAGGGGGATGAAGGTTGGGTGCAAAGGGAGCAGGGAAACCAGTGGGGGGTGGTGGAGGCTTTGGAGTAACTGTGTTGAAATGTTGTGGTAATATACATCTGAGGAAATGTGAACTTGTACCATTAAGTCAATCATAATAGTGTCATAAACCAAACTTACCTCAATAAAAAAATCATACTCTTAGTTTTTTTAAAAAAAAAATATATATATATATTCCACATCTTTGTAATCCCCATGATTCACTCACCTTCTCCCCTCCCCTTAAAGAAAAAGAAACTCTATAATACAGAAACCTTCTGAATTATGATTAACCTAGTATTTGCCAAATATTCCTGATCCTAGAAACTTCTTCTTCAAGTAATATCTTCTAAAACACAGTGAGCAATGCCTTCTTGGAAGCCAAATTCCAACTTCCCACATCAGCATCAGCATGCAATGTCTTCTTGAAGCTGCTTAACCTCAACTCCACTTTCCAACTTGTGACTTGGGCCACTTTGCTGAAACAGAGGGAGCAGGTTTCCTGGAGACTGGAGTTTTTCTGTATGACATCAGACTGGACGAATGGCAATACCTTCATCAAAAGGTATTAGTCAAAATCCTGGGAACAACAGGAGAAACTGACAGACACTGAATCAGTCTATAAGTAAGTAAGTCCAACTTACTGGGAGAGAAAATGATCACTTTGTTCTCCATGAGAATATATTTATCCATTCAGCTGTTATTATCTGTATCAGTTGAAGCACAACCTTGTTGCCTGGGTTCAAATTATAGAGAAATGTGTACAAAATGATTTGACTTCTACTTCTTTATGCCTCTATTCCTCATCTGACAAATACACTTAATTCACAGGGCTCCTGTGAGGATATAATGAACCATACATGGAAAATCTTTCATCTGGTACCTAACCCAGGGCAAGAACTCTCTGTGGTAGCACTAACCCTACTAGTATGATTAGTAGTGGATTTATTTCCACTACTTGGTTTCCTGTTAACTTCAACAGGCATCTCTTTTCTCAGAAACAAACAAGTTCTTCTGTTTTGATTTTTTTTTTTGAGGTAACATTGGTTTACAACACTACATGATTCAGGGGAAAAGGGTCTCACATCCTCAGCTGTATGTCACACTATACCCACTACAAGAAACCTTTAGCCCTTCACTCTAGACCATTGGATACCTTTTGTCCCTTTGTTCCCTATCTTCACTTCACCTGACAATTTCTTACAAGAAAACCTGAAGTTCTTCCAAAAGGAATTATCTCACCCACGTAACTTTGGGTAATCTAAATTTAATATGTGAAATTCACTCTACAGATAACTTTTCAGGAAACAAATCATTGCAAAAGGAAAGGAGATAAGCTTAGATAGAAACACTTTCAGAGAATTTTCTCAAGTTTTCCCACTCACCTTCTCACTCAATGCATATCCTTGCTCTGAGGAGCTGAACACTCCATCTACCTCTCTTCTTCCTATATAGTTTTGCTTGTAAAATCTTATGCATCTATGGGTGACCCGTAACATTAAAATATTAGTAAAACTTAAGCAAGTAAGACTGGGTCTTCAAGGGATTTCTCTTCCTTCCTTTTCTTCCTCTTCTTTCTTCCTGATCTTCCTGCCTCTTCTGACTCACTCCCTTCCCTTGTTTCCCCGTCTGCTATCCTCTGCTTCTCTCCTTCCCACATTGTCATTCTCTCCAATTCTCTGTACATCTTGCTCAATATTGTCTCTCCCCCCCACCTCTCCCCTTGTTTTTCTTTTCCTATATCTCTCTGACAGTCTTTGTCTCTACCTTCATGTCTCTCAAGCATGTGACCCAAGTGGGATGAGACTCAGTGTCTTACATTGTTCTCTGAGAGGACTGCCTGAAGTGAATGGAATGTGCAACAGTTAAAACCGCTGACAGCCTGATGAGTGCCATGGTGTTGGCTGCCTTCACCAAATGTGCTAGAGGGGGAAGAAAGCGACCCTCTCAAATCACTGCAAACACTGAAGCAGATGAACAAAGGAAATTAAACCAGTTGCATCCAACAGACTTTGAAACACACCCACAAACCTTCCCTGCCCCCTCCTCCATCAACAGATCTTCACACTTTTGCTAATACCAGCTGGTTCATACACTCCAGAAGTATCACCCTCGCCAGTTACTGAAAGTGAGACTCTAAATATGGGTTAAATCCACTCTGGTCATTAGCCAGTCTTTCTATCCAATTTTCCCTCGGATTTTCTTTACCTGGAAAACCTTCAAACTTTATATATCTATCCTAGAAGGAACACATTGCAGTGACAGTGCTGAGGGAGGGAGGAAGGAGGACTGGGCAGAGGTGACCCAGAATCTCAGATTCTTCTCTGTTGTAAAAGCAAGCAAAGGGATCAGAATAAAGACACTGCTAGTCCGAATTTGGCAGTAACTGAATAAACATGTGCTCCATAGAGAAATAACTGATATTTTTTAGAGATCTTTTGGCAAAGATATAAGAGAATGTGAGGTTACCCAGATAATGCTCCCAATCTATCTTGAGAGTTTATACCAGTCTGATTGCTACTCAGTAGCAAGCTGGACAGCTAGAGAAACTGAGGCAGTTATAAGTCTGGCCTTCCTACCTTTGTCTCAGAGAAGCACAGGATTGATATCCCAGAAGTGAAGCTTACTAGTGGTAACTTCCTCGTAGGCTTTGGAAACTCATCTTACACACACACACACACACACACACACACACACACGGACTTCCCAGACCCTGTCCTTTTAGCCATTCTACCACCCAGCTGCATACTTCTATCCATATACTTCCTCTACATGTTTAACATTTTCTTTGACTCCTTCCTGCCTTTTATCGTTCTTGACAAGTTTCTTTATTGTTGGTATTTCATTTCTTTAGGGTCCTGTTCATTTCTTTCAAGAGGTTGTCTCATTTATCTAGACTGAAACTAAGCACAAATGTGGGTTTAATGGACTAATGGGTTTCCCCTCTAAAAAGCCATTTGGTCAATGAAATAACAAAATCTAAGAGAGCTCTAGTAGTAGACATTTTTGGCATCATAATTGGCCGAGAGCAAAACCTTTAGGAGTGACTTGGGCTGAATCTCCAGGCCTTTCTACCCAACTCGACATCTTTATGCCTTAAAAGACCTAGTCTCAGAGTGTGTGTTCCTAGCTGTCAATGTGTCAGAGGAACAACTTTTTTTGAACCATAACCCAACCATAGGGATATTCATATTACAACAGAATTTTATTTGATGTGAGCAAACCCAGAGTCAGAGATTCCAGTGCTCTGGCTTTTTAAGAGCTGTCTGGGAAACTAGACTGTGTTTCCAGGACACAAGGCACTTTTTATTTCATTCTTCTGAGGTCTCAGTTTTAAACCTTTTGACCAAGGACCATTTTGAAATTTCAGAAGAAAGGGAGTCCAAACACAACAAAATTTAGCTAAATATATTATGGAATTAATTTTTAGAGTTAAATTTTTTAAAAGAGAAAAAGCATGGGCGAATAAAAGTACTTACTTAATCTTAATATCTATGATTTAAATGATTCACTCACTTTACAAATGTTTATTGATTGCTTACCTGATGCCAAGCATCAAACTGGGAAAAGCCTGGGTCTTCAGTCTCATGGAGATTATTCTTGTTTAGCTGGAAAGGCAGACAGCCAAGACAATACAAGAAATACAGCAAACCTTGTAATAACAATGCAAAATAAATAAATAAAACACCCCTATCCAAGATTGTGTTAAAACAGCAGGGACACATAACTAAATTCAGAAGATGGGGGTGAGGAGGAGGATGGCAATCACAGTAAGCCTTCAAGAATCACTGGGAACTAGAAGTATCAGAGACAGTTCATATCTAGTGTGCACAGTGCTTAGAGCAAAAATAGATGAGGTTGAATAAACAAGAGAATAAGAGAAAAAGGGGTTCTCTAAACCCTAACAGTCGGCTTCATCTTAAGGGTCACAAGACCTTCATCTTAAGGGTCACAAGAAGGTTTTTGAAGCAGCTTTGGAGGTGAACAGATATGCCTATGAATAGTATCACAATCAGCGCAAAAGGAAATCCTACATTTTGCAAGTGCCCTTAGGAACTGTACAGGGCCCTCAAGGTTATTAACATTATCTCAAGAAATGTCTGGAAGGGATCAGATACAAAAGAGCATGATGAAAGGCTGTCTTGCTAAACTGCTCCACAAAACCACATTCTCTGCTGTAGTTGCAGGATCTGGCACCGGCTACCTTCTATCTTGGCAGGGGGCATGATTTCGAGGCATAGAAGCTTGTCTAGATTTGAAGAAGTTAGATTCATCAGGTTAAAAATATTCACTGTCCTGCATAACATAAGCTACTAGTCAGATCCATCTTTTTTTTTTTTTTCCAACAAAGATTCAGTCAGTAAGACAGAGCTGCTCGGTCTCTGGGAATGGAGTTACAAAGAGGTAGTGAGGCTCTAGCCCAAGCTGTGGTCATCCTATTATTGGATTGGCAAATCCTCAGGTGGCCACCAGAAGCCAGGCTCTGGGGAAGGACTAATTACAGACTTTCTAATGGTCTTTGATGAAGCCACAGCAAGGATAGTCAATTGCCGATAAAGCCCCCGCCCCTCGTGCCTGTGTACTGGCTGTTAACTTCAGCTGGTACAGTCTGTCCCATCTTATCCAGAAGAGTGACAGGCCCAGGGTCAAAATGTGGCTCCACTTCCTGACCCCTGAGTCTTCCCCATGAACCGCAGGCTCACGGTGCCAACATTTGATAGAGCCATTGTTAATTGACTCTGTTTTCATTGTTTGTTTGATTTTATAACTAAACTAGTCTCCAAGGAGTAAACTTTCTAGTCCACCATATGTACTATACAGTTAATTATAACACACTCCCTCTCCTACCCATGGACCCTGAACATAAGGATATTTCTAGTCTACATATGGTGAACAATACTGTTCATGCATTCTACCCTCAACGCATTTCCTAGAGCCCTCACACAGTGGACATTAATGACTTCTTTGGGCCCCTTCTGGTTTCACCAGATGAACAAAAATGAAAATAAGCAGCTGTCATACTTTAACTTAAAAAAAAAAAAAAGAAATTCATCAAGCCTCCTCCAATTTGGAGAAGTATTTGGCTTCCAGAGAGGGGAATCGGCTGTACCATTGATGGCAAAAAGCTCACTTACTAATGCAGCACTTCCTGACATTTAATTTGCACAATTTGTCTCTTATTATCTGGCAACTCTCAGAAGATTTTGGAAGCAGGGTAAAAGAAGGCAGAAGCATAATAAGCAGTAAGATGAGAAAGTGAGAACGTGGGGGGCATCAAGTTAAAAGGCAGATAACTAACTCCCAGACCAGGTCTCCCAGCCTATCAACACCTGTTGACAAATCACGCCAACCAGATAATAGCCAAAAGGGGAAGCAAATGGAAGGGCAGCCAGAAGACAACCCACAATTACACAACCCAAGCTACTTATGTTAGTTACCCGGCACTGGAGACACCAGAGAACTCATTCAAATCTAAACTTAGATGTGATATATCTGAGAATATTACCATACACCTAGATAGGGGAAATTGCATATTTTCCATCATAAAAAAATATCAAAATGTTTTATCTGTGCTTCTGCAATTCAAAAATGACTGAAGCTGTGAACTTCAAATTTGGCAAGATTGTAGTCCTCATTAAGGAAGGGGACGGAAGCCAATTTTGAAGAAAAATGGTTTCCTATTTTTGAGTGTAGAAGGTTTAAACAATGAGTGTTGAGCCTAAGATGAGGAATATTTCCTCTGCTATTTTAACTTCCATTTAGAGAAAGATTATTAACCAGAGAATAAAACCAGGCAGTTCTCTTTTCTCCTTATAAATGAAAACATCTTTCCTGATTCCTTTATGTGTTTTTCTTCCACCTTTCTATAAGCAAGTTCGATGTGTGAACCTGAAGCTAAGGTGTAAAATTGAAACACCTTGACAATCAGATAACTCATAAGTGACTGACTTTGGCCAGTTTAGGCCAGGGGTGGTCCATCCCCATGTGTTAGGGAGTTAAATGACTGTGGGATACTACCCAGGAGGTACCAGGGGCTCAGCCGATACTGTTCTTGGTAAGGTAGCTTTGGAATTTCCTGATCTCACTGCAAAGATTTCAGTCTTAACACTGTGTCAATATTGGTTTTAAATATATACATGTTTGTTTATTGGCACATACACATACACACAAGAATCACATCCATAAAATGCACCCACATCTGTGGTTAAGCACAGCAGCTGCTTAACAGCCCAGTATAACATTCTGAAAATATTGGGACCTGAATTAAGAATCCCACATCCAGTGGAAACTGCAGCAAGAAAGAGGTCCACATTAGGAATGCTATCTTGAGATCTCTCCAAGCTTTCTCCAGATAGAAGGCCTAAGCCAAGCTCTCAGCATGTTTCCTGAAATTTGGAATCAATCATGAAAGACCCTGACTTTATTCTTTGCTCTAATAAATGTATTGTAACAAATACTTCAGAGGCCAGCTTGACGGAGAACAGAGGCAATTTAACTCCGATGAACATATATGTTTACTGCTCCAACATCCCTGTAGCATGGAAGAGCAGAAGAAGCAAAAACAATTCAAAGGTTTTGTCTGCATAGCCACAGAAGAAGAGGCTGACTTGTCCTACAGCAACGGAGGGGGAGTCAATGTGGCTTTTCATCAGTTGTCCCAATCGTGGCACCTCCTTTGGCTGCATCCCATGGGTCTGATTACCAGGTGAGCATAATCTTAGAAATAATAGAGGTAATACACAGCAGTCCAGAATCACAGACTTTAATCATCAGAACACACTTGGCAGGTAATCTCAGATGAAGGTCCCATCTTACTCAGCCGCCGCTGCCACTGACTGAAGTGATAACCCAGTCAGCGACCAGGCACCCAGAGGAAAAAGCACACTGCTTTCCTCACCCAGAGCTGCCCAGTCTCCAGATGCAAGGCTCAGGCATTTTTGTCACAAGTGCGTGTACAGATTTTTGTTGCTGTTTTTCTCACTGAATTTCCTTTTTCTCTCTGTGCACGTGTCTTCTCTTTCTTTTTCTTTTCTAATTTTGCTTTTTAACATATGAGTTGAATCAGTGCATGCTACCCACATCCTACTGCTGCCTTTTCCTTCCAACAGCTGCACAATGAATTCCAATTACCCTAGCCTGGCACTCGAGGCTTTCTATAATCTGATTTCATTCATTCATTATTCATTTATTCAAACGTTCATTTATTCATTTATTTTTTCGTTAAATTCATATTTATTAAGCATCTATTATGTCCGAGATGTAAGGAGATAGGAATTGGAAATAAGTGAATAAGATAGGTATCTGCATTGAGGAACTTAGACTCTAGCATGAAACCTACACAATAACTATTAATTACAGCAAGGTAATTAGGACCAGGATGGAACCATGCATGCAGCACAGTGGGGCAATAACAAGTAATGTGCCTACTTCTGCCATAAAGTAGATGTGAGGTATGAACTGAGGTTCAAAGTCTCACCAGGAATTCATGCAAAAAGAGGTGGCAGAGATACATGGAGGGAATGGTGATCAATGTCAATGGGTAGAAAAGGAAAAGGTGGCAGGGTGGGAGAACTCACCTTGTCTGTCGGTGAGAGTTCCCGGAGGGTGGAGCAGACAGGGGGAGAGATTAAGATACAAAGAAGGAGGAATATTGGCAGCAGTCAGCTCACTCAAAGCCAGGAAAGCTCTACCAGGACATTTAATGATTTGATAGACATCAAAAGATTCTATTTCCATGAAATGCTAGAGCTAGTGAAAGATTCTAGTTCATTTTTATTATTGTAAAAATCACTGGAGGCGATTTCTACATGGAAACTGTGCCTGAAGATTCTGATCTGCCTCATCTTCTACCAGTTCCGAAGCTTGCCCTGCTCAACTAATGCAACAAGTAAGAACTAGTTCCCAAACCAGGTGTGCAAAAAATGTCTATCTAAATTTAATGCAGGTCCTCTGCTCTCAGGACCCCATGGTTCTCTACTCTGTGACTCAATATTCTAAGTTCTTATGGGGTGAGTACCTAAAGAATCTGACAACTCTTACATTTTACCTGCTCCTGGCTTTTACCTCCCACAAGACAAGAGGACCTATCCTGTGCCTTTATAATTTCTGAAGCACCAGACACATGGTAGAAAGGAATCAACCTCTATTATACAAAAAATTTACTCTTCTTCATTAAAGTCTTTGGTCTGCACTGAAGACTTTGCACTTAGCATTTTTTGCAAGTCTGCTAGCTCCATGCTTTAGGGAAAGACCTAGAGATCTTATTATTTTTCAGAATTCAATTCAGCTTGTGGTAGGGCCTGAGTTTCCACATTCTAGC
This sequence comes from Uropsilus gracilis, assembly GCA_004024945.1. NCBI lineage: Eukaryota > Metazoa > Chordata > Mammalia > Eulipotyphla > Talpidae > Uropsilus > Uropsilus gracilis. Next base: position 56,382 of record PVHY01003990.1, read on the forward strand.
AAGTTCCCAGCTGGTATGGATGCTGCTGGTCCATGGCCCACGCTTTGAGTAGCAGGGACACCCATATTAATCCTGTTCTATAGCTCCTGAGGTGTGTCTTCTCTGTTGCTAACCCATCATTTGGAAGTGGGGGTTAAAAACTATTGAACTTTTCACATAAATCAAGAAAATAAACTATCTGACAGAATATGCATGTGACGTTTTTGTACCTCCATGTAAAGGTTAGCTACTCAGTCATTGGTGGCTTGTTTTGTGGATTTGCTGACTCTGTGCTTTGTGCTGTTCCTTATCCCCCTTATTCATAGCCAGTGATCCTGACATTCACTTCAAATTCCTCAGTTGTTGCCACTAATGTGACATGGTCCCTGCTTTCTCTCTAGCCTGATCTACTGCTATGCCTCCACTTCCCGAGCTGTGCCCTGCTTCATGTGTGGGATGGACTCTTCCCAATAGGCTGACGCCTGACTGATGTGCAGGTAGTTTCCTCACTGAGGACTCTAGGGAGATAAGGATAAAGTAGAAATATGTCCTATTTTTTTTCACCCTCACTTCCCAGTCGGGGTAAAAGGCTCTCCCTCATACAGACATGTCCTATAGGAGGAAACATGGAGTCATTTCTTTCACCCTAGGTCCTCTTTTCTCTCTCCCCCATTATGGTTCATTCATACACTGGCTTATTTCAGTGTTGGTTATATTCTTCATCTTGTGTTCTAGCATCTCCACTTTACTCTCTTTACATGTTGTCTTTGAGGATTTGGGGTTTTTCTCAGAATCTATCTGTGGCTTTTGTTTCTCTTCCGTTTAAATCTACACTCCTGGATCTCTCTTTCCTTTTGCCACCTGTGTTCAGCTGCCCTTGGGGCATGACTGAATTTCCCTTCCCAAATGACCAAGGTGTATACTTCGCTTTCAGATGTATTCTTCTTGCACGAGTTATCGTTCCATAAAATTGGATGTTACATGTTCAATGGCCTCCCACACAACATTCACCATGACTTCATCTCTTTCCTCATCTTAATTAAAGCCTGTTACACTCACATGTACAAATTAAAACATATTCTGCGTATCTTCCCTTTATAGATCCTGGCGCTTTGCACACAGGCATGGAAGTAAATACAGTACCTGAAGATGTTACAGCCTACAGCTGCTACCTGCTCCCAGAACCTACATGGAGTTTGCTGACAGGCAGCCCAAGTGGTCTCAAGGCTGGAATCCTGACAAGTACTGCACCTGCTTGGGGAATTGATCCAATCAGAGCTTGTTTAGAGGCAAAGTGACATCAGTGAAGATCTCCTGCCTTATCAGGTTGCAGATTGCTTTCCCATCAGCCACCAGAAATCTAAAGACTCATCAGAAACTTAAGGGAAATCCTCACCCAGCTGGCTTCGCCCCTAAACGACTTGCCTATTGTTAGACTGGTGGCTGACGGCTTGGCATGAGGGTCTCATCCAGATGTGGTGGGCTTCAAGCCTCAGCACACTCTTCCTTTTAAGTGGTGGCCTGAAACCTGCCATCAAAGGCACTAGGCAAGAGTGCTTTTAAGCTCTTCTGAGGATATTAGCATATCGCTCAAATGTCCTCTTGGGCAGATTTCTGTTTTCCTTTTGCATTAGATTAGCATGCTAAGGAGATGCTTTTTCTTGAAGAGTGAGGAAGAACTGGTACCCTGGGCAGGAATGTCCAGCCTCTGCAAAAGCAGGATGCTCTGTAAGGAAACTCAGCATATTATCCTGCTTTATAACCATAAACCCCCCAAAATTCAATGGAACCCAAAGGAAACAAGCCATGGCCCACCAAGCATTTTAATCAAAACAGCAAGCTTTGTTCTTTAGCAACCACTCTGTTCTCTGTAGAAATGGTTACTTTCAGTGGTAAGAAAGGTACCATTGTTAAGTTTGTCTGAAGACATGGGAAACCACTGAGCTAAGCAATGAGAGAAGTCATGAGAGAGGCAAATGGGATGGTCTCAATATTCCAGAAGGGCTGGTGGAAGAAATACCACCATAATCTAGAACTTGGGTTGTTGTTCCATCTTATCCTTTTTTGAGGAGTATTTGATATTATTTCAACTTTACAAAACTTTCTGATACCTGAAAAATGCCCTGTAATTCAAGGCCCTGCTTGCACATGGAAATGAAAATGTATTGATCCACAGCTTCTTTTCATTTCAATTTTGAGTGATAAAAGGAAGGAGTTGTATTTTCCTCTATATCACTTTCCTGCAAAGGGGGGGAGAAAACAAACACAGGTGTTTTAAAATTTTCAAGGTGCAAACTAAATTACATGATGCCCAGGAGTGTGCAGTAGCATTTCTTTGTTTGAGCATGGAATAAAAGACAGATAATTAGGAAATTGGGAGTCTATTAATTTTCCAAATTTACTCATGCAAGAACCACTGAGCTATGGTGATATTTGCTTACCTCGTCATTATGCAAAAATATATTAGCTAATTATTTTGACTAATGCAATTAAGATATGCATATTTAGCATAAACCTTACAATAGAAATGTTACAGTCAGCAATTGCTGGGTTGCGCTCATGGGTAGCAGAGAGGCAAAAGTCCCTGCTCAGTCTCCAATGGTAAGCCACAAGATTGCTACAACTCTGCCTGCACTGTTATTATTAGTTGGGTTGCAGTAATTAATTTACTTTACAGCATGACTAGGTGGCACAGCTAGCAGTGGTATTAATTTTTGTTATGAGACACCTGAAGATGTCAGCTTTTGAGCAGCCGCGTCTGCACCTTTAATTGCCTTAATCAGTGGAAATGCAGTATCTCTTTCAGGGATCCAATTAAGAATGCTATTGTTATTTTTCTTTTCTTCCTAACCCTTACTAATGAATACAGGAGCCAGTGAAAGTTAAAGGTAGCCAAAAGGGGCATCTTCTCTTCTTAACCCAAGAAACCCACAGAGTCTGGAGTGCCTGGAACTCAACAAGAGAGAGGCTCTCCCTGAGACTCCTTGAACTCCATCATCCCAAAGACCCTTGTTATGCAAAAGGTCACCTGTGGACCCACCAAGGCCCAAGCACACTTAAGAAATGGTGGAAGAGAGAAGGGGCCAGAGTCAGCCTTTCTGTTACCCAGAGATAGCTTTTCTCTTATCCTTGAATGGCTCTATATTCTTTTTTCAACCATACTTTATGTCATCTTACATGCTAGAAAACAGCATGGAACTTTAATTTCCCTCACCTGTAAGTCCAGGAGAGAAGCCTGGAACTGGTCCCTCTCTCAATCTTCAGAACAATTCTTCTTGCTGATAGCTTCATATCACACTTGTGGTCTGTAAAATTATGAAACAACAAATTTCTGTTGTTTGAGACATCCACACTGTGATGCTTTCTATGACAACCCTTCACGGTGAACATAGCTCCTCCACAAACAGGAATTTTTGTTCACATATTTGCCCCCTCATAACATAATAGTAAGTATCACATAGCAGGTACTCAATAAATAGTCATTAAGTGAACAGATGAATGAATGCAGGCAGACTAGAATGAATGATTTAAAGAAACTCTCCAGGTCCTTAGGTATTTTCTTATTTGTACTTGATAGCTCTGTGGCACTTGTGTGATTTGTACATTTCATCCCAAGAAAAAGCAAAAGTTGGTCTCTGAACAAATACCGATAAGGAAAGCGTGGTAAGTTTTGAGGTCCTTTTTTTCCAGTTACAAGAGGTTTTCTGTTGGTCCTTCGAGGCATCTCTAACCTCCCAAGGAATGTGAGTCAGCTGGGTAGCAAACATATTTGTTTTCACATATTAGTCATCTATTTGATAGAGTGTATAGCAAATGTATGTGATAACATAAAATATATTTTAAAATTACAAATTTGGACAGCTGTCATGACATTTAAAAGAGTACATTAAGAATGTTGTTATATCCATTTTTAAATGCCATGCTGAATGGCTAAATTTGTCAGTCATTCCAGATATTTTATATTTGCTTGTTTGTTTTGATTTTAAAAATGGAGCTCACTAGGTGATTTCTGGGCAATTGGTCAATAGTAATGAAAACTCCACTTTCTAAAAGCTAAATAAAAAGTGATGCTGAGTTGAGTCACGCTCAGCTCCATCCAGTTTGTCCTATTAACTACCTTGAGTAAAATAGACAAGAATCTATCAGGACCTAAGTGGGACATTATACAAACAGAGTTGGCAAGACAGACAAGAAGAAGGCAAAACTTGGGATTCAGGAGCTGGCCTTTCAAACTTGATGCACATGAGTTAGAATTGGTCCCATGCTAATGGGGTTCTAGCCAAAGAAAGGATTGCACACCCCAACGCCTTCAAGTTTTGTCAAGAGGAAACAGATCTAGAACAAGAAAATCTGGAAATGCAACATTTTTGGTTCAAGAAGCTTTTTTCAATTATAAATTATCAATTATAAAATTTTAAGAGCACTACACAAAGTCAAATTAAGCATGTCAATACAGACCAGATGTAACCCGTGGGTTGCCATTTTGCAATCTCTGCATTACTTCACACTCAGAAGCATTTCAGGCCCAAGGATTTCCACTGAATACTGGATTCTCACCACAGTCCTAAACTAAGGCATTTGACTTTAAGGCTAACTTCTATGTAAGACTGCCTTGTAAGTTTGCTTTATAAGTTACACATATTTTTAAAATATAAAATCCTCATAATGGGAGAAATAAACATTGACACAGGTAACTCCTGGCATTGTGGGCTCTTTTGCTATTGTGATGATTGCTTTTTATTGGCAATAGCAAGAGGTGCCTTCCTGCTTCTGCGGAGGTTGAATCAAAGCATTACAATTGGTTTGCTTTGTCTGAGCATCTATGAGCTGAGAGAATGGAGTGGAGGACCACATGCCTGATAGTGGTGGAGGGAAGATTGCCCAGAACCGGAAATTTGCCTCGGATCACCAAGTGTCAACTGTACTGTGGCAACGTTAAGTTGTCCTTTGGAATTGAGCTAATCCTTAAACTGTGTGCATATCCAAAACATTAGCTATCTGCTGTCACGCCTTTATGTGCCACATGCTGAGTTAATTAACACAGAGACACTTGATACTGGAACCCTCCAGAGGGGAAAACAGAAAGAGGCCCAGGCCTGAGAACAGACAGAGCCTTAGGGGGGAATGGAAAACGCCCGGGTTCAGGTTTTCTCTCTTTCTGCTCTTATGATATGAGGTCAATGAGCTCATCAACCCCATTTCTGTTCCCTTGTCTGTTGTAATTTCCAAAAAGATGCCATCTATGAATAAGGAAGCCTAGCCACATCCCAAAAATTAGCCATCTAAACTCCTAGTATTCTTTCTGTGATGGTCAAAAAGAAAAGTTCATCAGAAAAAAATGACTTGCCTTTGTCCAGACAAAGTCTCTGTCCTGGGAAGCCGCTACCACACTTCAGTCATTTCCACACCCCCTTTCACTCTCATGGATGTATGTACATGTAAGCACATGTATGTATTTAAATAGAAAATGTACACAATGTTGTGTGCTTTTGCGCTGTTTGGAATGTATGGACATGCAAACACACAGAACTCTCTTGACAACTTTAGGGCTGATTCATATGGAAATCATTCCATCAATCCCCTACTTCTAGAATGTACCCTGTAGAATGTCAGTGAGGCTCATCCCTAGAAACTATTGCCCAGGTGGGGCCTCAAAACATTTCAAATCATGTAGAAGGGTCAAGAAACTTCTTCTGACCTACCTGGTATGCATGGGGGAACAGGACCAAAAAAGAGACACTGAGAGAGGTCAAAATAAAACTTGAACTGAATGAAATAAGAAGTATTATGCCAATATGCGATGGAGCTTGCAACATGGATTCCAGGGAAGTGAGTACATAGCAGGAAAGCTAAACTGGGGCAGCAGATGGTGAGGTGGTGGTCTACACAGTGGCCGGCAACCAACTTGAAGTAAGATGGACTTGATTCTTAACTGTGCTGCTCTGGGGGGTCCCTCTAATGCAGTGCACTAAGAGCTAAGCCTCAACCATATATGAGGAGTGATGACATCTTCATAGGGCATATGAGGAGTGATGACATCTTCATAGGGTGGTCATAGAGATGGAAATTACTATCCATAACCACGTAGCAGCTAGTAAAACATAGCCTCTAAAAGAACTAACTCTAAGCAGACAAATTACTTTCCCCCTTAATAGCCATATAATCTTGGCCAAGTTCTTAAGATCTTCTCATCTCCCTTTCCCCATGTGCAAAATTAAAATGATAGTAATCGTATTTACTTCATTAATTTGTTTAAATTATTAAATATGACAATTTTTGTAAATCACTCCAACTAGTGCCTGATACATAATAATTGCTCAATGTGTACTAACTCTTCTTAAGTGGAAGTACTTAGCACAGTATTGGGAACAAAATAAGAGTTCAATGAATAGCCATGACAATGCTAATGGTAATGTATAGAATTGTGTACAAATACTGTGGTAATGGAACATCGCAAGCAAGGGCATTTGGCAGAGATGTAGCAGTAAGAGCCCCAGGATAGTATAACCAGAATGCGAAGAGAGACCTCCCTGGCTCTGAGACAGACCAGCCTGGATCCCATGTTCATGTCCATCACTGTGGTCTTGGCAATTCCCAAACACAGGCTACAGATCAGGATTCATAGAATCATGTCAAGGTACCACCATGCAATGATGAAGAAGGATCTCAAACATTACCCACACCTGTCCTGCCAGACATCACAGAGCCTGTCTCCCCTTAGCATCTCTACGTCTCACCCCATACACCCCCACTACTGCAGCCACCATCATCTTGGCTAATTTTGCATTAGCCATGTGGACTGTCGGATGGTTTCTGCTGTATTTTGTTGCCCTTTCAAATATTTCTTAAATAGAAGATTATACCATCTGGTGGACAATCTGCCTGTGTGCTATCTCACCTATCTCAGCGTGGATTCCACTCCTAATAGGAAGGAGCGAGGGACGAAGGAGAAGCTGCTTGCTAGCATGCTGCCTCTGGCCGCCTGCAGTCCTGTTGTCACTGGGCTGCTCCCTGTCTCCCAGCGGCCTGGTTCTGCCTGTACAGCAGTCCCATTCCAGTGTGCAGAGCAGATGTTTCTCCCACTCACTCCATGGCCAGGCTATTACTCATGGGGCTTCAGGGAGCAGATGTCTCCATCGATAGACCTCTCTGACCTGTGCTGACATTTTACCTACATAAGCATCTAATGGCAGTACGGCTATACTTCATAAGTGGCAGAGGGAGTGTCTGTGCTCAAGCAAACTCCACATAAAAAGTTAGTTAAAAAAATTATTCAAAGTGCTCAAAATATTAATGGTAGCTAAAGAAAGAAGGCATCCATGGTATGTTTTAAGGAAATATATATATATCATATATATGGTTATATGTATGATATATGTATCATATATATGCTATGCTATGCTATGCTATGATAGAGAGAGAGAGGCTCAGGGTATATTTACATTTTTATTCTGTTTTTTAGGAAAACCAGTTTTTCCTGATGTGAAATGAAGAGTGAAGAGTTGTGGGTTTTGTTTTAAAGGTGACACTATCCAAAGGTAGTATCAAGACTTGAGAATATTACTGGTAAATCTTATTTCATGGGAACAAGAGCAACTCTTGCGATTTATTTTCCATTTGGAGGCGAACAGTGTGATCACAGTTAGACCCATGTAGAATCCCAAGTGATTTTCAAATGTGACAATTTTCAAATGGTCCAGAATGGGACACAAGAGCCTAACTGCTTGGGGTTAACTTAGAGTCTCTCGTTAGATGTGTGACCTCAGACATACTATATAACTTCACATTCCTCATCTGTAAAATGGGTTTATAATAAAATAATGGAGTGGTTTGATTGCAGAATCATTACAGCATTTCCGATAGGCCAGACATGCTCATATAAATCATTATAAATCAGTCCAAGTGGGTTTCTCTCTTCCCAAATGGAATCATCGTAGAGTCCTAGTACACATTCTGAGCTGGTGTTAACATCTGCATCCCATTACACATAGGACTAAACAGTCAATGCTACAATTTTCCCAAAAGAAGCCTCAGGTATAAGGGAAGCAACTCCATGTCACCTGATATTTCCCCTTTGTTACTTGATATAAGGTAGGCTATGAACAATTTGCCACATAGACATGCAAAAACTCTATATAATTCCAGTTTAGACAGCATCTCCCTCATTGCCTTTGCAATGTCTCCCTCTATCCAGCTAAAATATATATAAAGACACATAATAAAATGTAAACATAAAATAAAGCCAAAAACTAAATTCATCTTATGAGTTGTGGTCAGAATTCAAATTCTACTAATTATGGATTTCTACTAAACTTCAAGACTTATGAAACTTGAAGTAGAAAAACCATCAGTGGCCGTACTATTCCTCATGAAAAATAGCAGCCTCCTTCACCTAAAAGCAGGTCAGAAAACTCTTCACTTCAACCTCAGTATCTCCTTAGTCACTTCTCTCCACTAGTACCTAAGAACGTGGTGGTCATTTTTCTCATCACACAGAGGATGTTTATGAGATAATAACCCATACTAACATGTACTGAGCAGTTATTCTGGAACAAGTTATTATCTGTCAATCACTTCATGTACGTTAATGTATATAAAACACAACAACCCAATGAATTTGTTACTGCATCATCACACCCATGATAAAGTTGAGGAAATAGGGATGGAAAAGTAATCGTACTAAGGTCTTCTAGTTAGTGAGCAGCAAAATAGTTTTTAAACCCAGATAGAATAGTTCTAGAATATGGGTATAAATCACGATAAATGACTCAGTTATTCCAGTCATTTCTCCTATTTCTATATCCATATTGAGATGAAACTTCATAGATATAGATGCAGAATTCATGATGCACTCTGTAAACATTCCTAGTAGTAAAGGAATACAGACATGAAAGGAGGGGAAAGTATCCTTGGTTTTAGCACATACTTTCAAGTCTAGATCTTCCCCGACCTTCTAAGTACAGAGTACAAGAAAACCGGCCACTAAAAGGAGGGAAGGATCTCTCGACCCCCGCCCCAAAGCCCTAATAGAGTAAAACTGGCTCACCAGGGGAGCTATGAACACCAACCAGGCATCTACTTCAGTTTCAACCAACAGTGGCCACCAAATAAAATTAGGGAAAAGTAACGCTCTTTTTGTTGGCAAATAGTCAGCCTGTATTGATTTGGCCTTTCTTGCAGTTAAGTAAAATGAAAAAAAAAATCACATACTCAAAAATACAGAAAGTGTAAAGAAGTGAGCATTATCTGGAAGTCTAAGGTTAATTACGAAAGTGATTTATTGTAAAGACAAGAAGAAATTTTTTAGAAATATCTTTAAAATCCTCAATAGAATTGGAAAACTCATGATTTCAGAGAACAACAGCACCAATACAGTATACATTGACATAAAAATTGAGGTGATACCGCAAAGAATTGCAAGAAAATTAAGCTTGTAAGGGAAGAATAAAATTTACTTTAAAAACAGGAGAAAGTATATCTGTTACTATCAAAAAATAAAACCAGTAATGAGTAGGACAAACCTGAACATTTGTTCTTAATAGAATGGAAAATAACAAATATAAAAAAATTATCCGATAGACTAACTCACACGACAGAAGCATAGCCAGAACTTAAGACTACAGCTATTCCTGAAGAGCAAAAGAAAACAACCCATTTCAAAGAAATGATCACAAATAAAATTTAAGAAAAGTTTTCAGATTATGGATGGGAATGACAAGAATTAGGAAATAAAAATAAGTCTCTGAGTCTATTTTTCAAAGAATGACCTCCAAAATAGAATTCCTAACTTGCGCAGGTTGTGACTTGTCACAAAGTTAATGGATATGAAATGTCCATTAGCATTTTCCACACACCCCTTGCCCATTAGCATTTGTATTTTACGCTGTGCAATATTTCATTCAATGTTTCTAATAACCCAGTGAAGCAAGTACTATTACTACACTGCAAGAGAAAAGTGAGTCATGGAAGCCTCATTTTCCAGGTGGATGCATGGGTTCAGAAGTTGCAGCCTGGTTGTCAAATTTCTTTTCTTAATCCCCATTGTTGTCCACTATAAGACTTGAAGGAAATTTCCAAATATAAGCTTCAATGTCCTTCATTTCAGTCTATCCTGGGTCCTTAAGAAGGAGAGACCCAGTTTCAATTTTTTGTGTTCAATTCAACAACCTCAGAATTCTCTTAGAGTGCCTTCAAAATCAATGATGTTTAAAGTTGGAGTTGCATACATTTCTAAATTGCAAAATAAATTCAAGGTAATCAAATGTTCCTCTTGCTGCTCTTCCTACTTACATGCCAAGTAATATTTTATTTTGGAGAAGAAAGTATTTCACTGCTTAGGAAAAAGAGTTGATAATCACCGAGGACAACAGAGTGCGCATCCAGGGATGAGGGTACTTCCTCACACTTCTACTCACTCCCTTGATTTGGGTCTGGCTGTGTGACAAGGGATGGAAAGAGAATACAATGAATCAGATTTCATCACCACCACTGTCTTGTCTGCACTTGACACCAAGCACAGAGGATTTTATTTGATTTTACAAAGCATCTCACTGTGTGTGCCATTGAGCACCTTTGGGTGGGGAGTGCTTGTTGAATACCTGTAGGCCATGATAAAAAAGGAACAAAGTCTGCCAGATACAAAGAACTCCCAGCCTCTGGGAGTGGTCGCTGAGGCAGCAGCCATACTCCTCCAGCTTTTTTTCTATTTCTTTACCTTTGGAACTAATTTTCCTCTTGGGACCATACACCATGTTTGGTGCCTGTTTTTTCCAATTGACAAATGACAGCGACAATTGCTGTTGCATTTTTAAACATATACCATAAGTGAGGCCAACAACATAAAGACTGCAGTTACATTTCAATATTTTAAAGAACTCACATTCCAACTGGGATTTCATTTGGTGAATGTCTGTGAAAATCAAGAACTTAGGGGGGAAATTCTACAGAATGTGAGTGCAAGCTTCCAGAAGGATGCAAAAGGGACCCCAACGGGGGCGGGATGTACTCAACTATGGTTCATCAGAGGGAGTGAACCTCCAACAGGCTTATTTCTTCTGCTTATTTGATCCTTGTCCACACTTGCTTATTGTAGGATAATTTCTCTAACCACCTTTTCTCCCACAACACCCTGAAAGAAAAAAAGAAAAAGGGGGAAAAAAGCCTGCTTTATTTTACAGCTAATTTGCTGTAAGCACATAGCCCAGCTGCTCAGAATGAAGTAAAAGAGGAAATGGGAACAGAGGGAACCTCCTAATGAAGGGGAGTGGGGGAGCAGTAAGGAGATGGAAGAACAGGCTAGATGCTGTTTGTATGATTAAAGACGAGCAAAAACAGTAGTAAGCAGATAGGCTCATCATCAGGTCCTAAAAACAGAAAAATACGAGATAAGAAATAACTGAAGAGCAAATAGTTTGTTCGAGAAGCTATTTGAACTGGCCAAAACAAATCTCTCCCACTTATTGTACAATAGTTATATTTTGGATTTTGTTCTTGAATGCATGTTATCATTGTCCATTATTTGTAGATGTGGGGTAATTCTTAAAACAGGTGTTCAAAATGTGCAATTCTCTAAGAAAGGGTTCAGAGAGGTGGGCTTAATGGATAAGATGGAGAAGGCTTTCCATGAAATAGTTCAAGGGCCATTGGGAAAATGAGCTCCTAAACTTCTGAGTTAATAGACTACATGCCTCACTCTTATAAAATATTTCCTTTAAAAAGTAAAAATAATCACATTTTTTATTGCATGCTGCCTTTCTGCCAACTCACCACAAATGCAAATGGCACCACCCCTTTAATAAGATCTCTAGCTCTTTTTTGGGTTTGAGGGATATAGGAAAACAGGAGGTCTCATCAGAAGGGGGTACATTTATATGAAGTGAAGAATTTCTTTAAGTTTCAGCTCTCGTAATGTAACCCTTTATGAGGCCAGGGTAGGGTTGGGGAGAGAGGACAGTTTGTGAGCTAGAAGGGAAAATAAATAGGTTTTAATATTCAGCTTAAATAAATGTAGTGAATTGGTTCATATAATAGTGCTGAAATAATTAATTTGATCCTGGTCTCTCATTTGTCAGGGAGAGCAGGTTGCCGAGCTCTAAGGTTTCTGTGAAGCGGTAAAAGAATCAGCCCATCATCACTTTAGAGCTCAGGGCTCCTCTGCATCTCCCCTGGTGGCAGCTGAGGCCTAATTTCATCTGGCCCAGCTGGGGGCTTCGTTCAGGATGGCCTCAGAATCCTCATTCTGAGAATTGTTTCCACACCAAGGGAGCTCCATGTCCCACCTCATATCCTGTAGCATTTTTTTTTCTTTTGCCTGCTGATCTTCAGAGGAAACTCACATTTCTAGTTGCTATTCAACAGCAACAATTGGAAATTCCAAGTTTTAAGATTAAGCCCACTTAATAACTTGGAACAAGTCCTTGACTCTCACAAGGATAGAGGGCTACTTAGGAGAAGGAGCACTGTCCTTGGCACACTGAAATAAGAAAAAGTTCCTCAAAATCTGAAAATAAAAGAGAAAACATACTTGATGAATTGTACTGCATAAAACTGATAAAACTTTGGGCCACTTAAGCATCCAAATCTACCCATTTGTAAATTGGCAAAAAGAACATACTAGATCCAGGTCCAGGAATGACAAAGCAATGATAGTAAGTAGGAAAATCTTTGAACTTTAAGAATAGACATTTATTCTTAAAAAACAATCATTGATGAGAAAGAGAGATAGAGTGACACTTCTTTCAGAACTTAAGAAAATGTCAAAGGGTAGATAAAGTAAGATGAACTTTTCTGAGTTTAAGTTTGCTGTTCAACTTTTCTTAGCATGTGAACAATTGAAACTCAGTTTGCAAGACCAGATGATTGTGTCTTTATTATGTATACATGTGTATAAGAACTGGAAAAATGCTAAAATGTGGGAATGAGTTGACAGTAGAGTACTACACAACTGTCAAAAGGAAAGTAGGATATTTCTACATGTTGCTCAGGAGTACTCCCCAGGATATATTGAAAAGAAAATAAGGTAGAAAAATGGGTACAGTTTGTTACCTAAGAAATAAGAAAAAAGGCAACTGGGAGGATGGACAGAAACGAGCAGGGAGGGGAGACAGTAGGTGATCCCCGGGGAATACAAAGATATGAAATATATATAAATAAAATATTTAGTAATAAAAAATAGGAAAAAAGAAATGTGAATGGAAATTAACATAGTAATACATACATATAATCAGATGGAATTTTGCCCTACAAAGGATATTTGGCTAAATCTGGAGACATTTTTATTTATATTTGCCATAACTGAGTGGATATTATCAGTATCTAGAGGTAGATGCTTCTAAATATTCTGTAATATACATGATGTTCCCCAAAACAAGAATTTATTCATTCTAAAAAATCGGTAATATCTAGGTTAAAAAACTAGTGTGTATGTATCTATATATACATATATAGCTCATTTTATCTTATATTTGTAAATAAATGCTATGTAATAAATATATAATACATATGTGTTTGCATAGATCTTTGATTTAAAAAATGAAAGACAAATCCTGAAAACTCAACAAATGGGTTGCCTCTAGAAGATGAATGAGATAAGGTAGAGGGAATTGGAACAGAAGAAGAAAGCAGTATGTAATTATATGATTATATTTTATTTTGAAGAGTTGCCTTTGAAACCACATATTTTACATAATTACCAAGAAAATTAAGCTATAAGGAGAAAACCCTAAAATTAATAAGCAAAAAACATGAATCTACGTTTGGACTAAGCAGCATAACCACACACAGAACAGACAGTGACTTTATTACACAGATTTTGATTCATTAGCCTGAGAGATACCCTAAGAAAAAAAAGAATGTAACTTCTTAGAGTTATATTTTTGATGATCAAATTGGTATTCTAAAATGGCTTTGTGTGTATAATAGGATATGACTAATTAGTAATATTTTCATTGAGAATCAAGATTTCAGCATAAGAGAAAGATACACAGAGATGATATAGAAGAAGATAAACAAAAAGATTCTAGTCCTGAAGTTGATTAAGAAAAATCAATATGGAATCATGATATTTGTTCATTTACTGAATTAAAAAAAAAAAACTGGAAATAATAACCAACCCAGAGTCAATGAACACCCTCCACACACAGATTATGGCCACTAAGTACAATTTCTGGGAGAAATAGCTGGCTTCAGGTCTAAGCAAAAAATATACAAGTCTAGAATACACACAACAGAATGCAAAGAAGCTGTTAAATCTGCTAATATAGTAAAAGAGCTCAAAGGTGAACCCAGTGAGACTCCCTCTGACCAACCAGGGGGCGATTAGAACAGAATAATAATTACAATGTACTTCAAAGTATCAGATATTTGAGTTCATTCTATAGCTACAAATGGAAGAAACCCCACTACTTACCTAAGTATTCTTATAATAATTAAACCTGAGTCCAATCAAGCCTCTAGATCTCACTACTAATCCTGAAAAATATGTAATACAAAGGAACACTCCCACGTGTAGGGAATGGGACCTGCAAAATCCAAACAAGCAAGCCCGTTGACAAGTAAATTGCAGGGGCTGGCCAGGGAGGGGATGGTGAAGAAGAATTATATGAAAGAGGGGAACTTGATATATTTTTTAAAGATTTATAAGATATCAATTTATTAAAATATATGGGCCTGAGTCAGATCCTAATACTAACAAAGCCAAAGATGTGAAAATCTTAAGGTTATAGACAATTGGGGAAAAGTAAACACTAATGAATATTTGATGATATTAAATTGTTTTAATTTTTTATATTAATAATGGTATCATATTTGTTCCTTTAATAATTTTATTGTAGAATCATGTACTAAAATGTTTGTGGATGAAAGGATATGATGTTAAGGATTTGCTCAAAAATAACCCATTCAATTTGGGGTATACAATGATGGTGTAAGAAATATGTATTATATATATATATTATTTTTATTTTTATTTTATTTTTTGCAAGCTTTAAAATTTGTTATTGTTTACATATATATATATATATATATATATATATATATATATATATATATATATATATACATTGTTGTATTCCCCAAGGTTCTCCTACCATCTTATCGCCTGTGAACTATCCTCTTGGTTTCTTGTGCTCATCTCCCCTGATTTCTCCCTCGCTTGCTTGCATACTAATTTTAAATAGGCACTTGATTTGTTACTGGAAAATGATTTCACTTACTAGTTCCAGGTATTTGCAAAACTCAGCAACCTAAATCCCTGAAATTTAGTTTAAAAATAATCAAATAAGTCAATTAAGGCTATATATAATCAATTTTAAAAGAGATAATGAAATTTAAAAAATCAGCTACTAAAAGATAGGAACTTCTAAAATAAATAACCTATTCTATAGAGGTAATAAGTATAGTTAATATTAAAAAGAGTTGGTAATCACTGTATAAGAAATTTTCATGCATAAATTACGTATTTTCATATAAAATTTTATATTTTCCAAAACTTTAAAATAAGTGAAGTAATTTCCATAATTTCTTAACATATGAAAAACATTTTATAAAAGTCATTCAAGTGAAGAAGTAATCTCAGACTTTGAGAAACATTCTTTTGTAAAAATACTAGAAATCTAAAAACTTAGATCCTTCCTTCTTTTACACATTTCATCTGTATTCATCCTAGTCCTATAAAGAAATCCAACTAGGAAATTCTCCCTTTCCCTCTACTGGAAAAAGACATCATATCATACTGATAGGCACCACAAAAAAAGATAAACCCAACTACCACTTACTAACATCTTCTATGTGTCAGACCTTTTACCATATATTTGTCTTAATCTCTATAACCAGGAAGACATTAGTAGTTCCATTTCAAAAGTGAGGAAACAGAGACTTATGATATAATATCTCTCACTTTGAGCTCCTACACTAATAAACATTTTGCTTAGAACTTCCACATAAAACTTCGAGACTCGGAAGACAATGCCCTCTCCTTACAGCATAACATGTTCCCACCTGAGGGTGCAACTAAACTAAAGTTGCCCATCCACGCCAAAATTATTTTATAATGTTGGTGAGCCCAGGGGTCATCTGGAGAAAGTATTTAAAATGCAGCTTTTGAGGTACACCCTAAGAGATTCTGATCGCATTCATCCAGGACAGAAGCTCAAGACAGAAGCTCAAGAATATGCATCATGCAAAAGATTCTGATGCAGACAGTCTAGAAATGAAGCTTTGAGAAACATAACCCAGGTTCATCATAATCTCAAGCATATTATAACATGATTCTTCATGGTTGTCAGCAATAAACCCCCATAAATGAGTAAACAGTTATTCAACAGTTTTAGAAAGTCTCTTTACTGTTATTCTCTAGAATCATGTAGCAGTAGCAGTTATCACAATCATTATAACAAGTGCATTTGAGTCAATGCCCTGAAGAAGATAAAGGTCTTGCTAACATTTACATCCTCTTCTTCAGTCTGGTCACAATGAGTTGAAATTTAAATTATGCAGCTTTGAGGGTTCATTTACTATTAAGATTACCAACCTAGTCCTTTAGATCAACTCAGTTTCTACCATAACTTCCTAACTGAATTCTCCCCAAGTGTCAAGCACTGTGATACAGCAGGCATTATACAATTGAATGGGATATAGGCTTCCCTTTGGAAACTTCTAGAATCAGAGATATAATGAATTGATATGTGACCCAAATAATATAGGAGAACACAGAGGAAAAAAGATTGCATGTTACAGAGGAAGAGCTCTTATTCGCTCTAGATAGTTAAAAGGAAAGCTTCTAGTGAACTTGAATGAATTCAGCAGGACTTCAAACTCTTGCTCACAGCAGGAAGAGAGAATTTCAGTTCTGAACACCCAGGAAAGCCAGGTTCTGGAGAGCCAGCCCATGGTCATCAAGCTATCTCTTCTTGGGAACCTTCAGGGAGAATGAGCTCAGTTTCTTAGAGATGTACAGCATCCAGGCTGGGGAAAATCAATAATATAAGTTGTGATCCTTCTACACTGTGCAGCCTCCCCCAGGGCCAACAGCTCACAGTACGCAGCTCTTCCCACTATCCGATTCATTTTTGCTCGGGATTTATCAGCCACAGAAATGGGCTTAACCTTTTGAGCTTCAGTTTGGCACCTCCTGCTCCATCCTCAAATGCTGTCTCCCACCCCATCTGGCTGTGGCAAGACTCTTCCAGGACCAGACATCTCTAAAATTAGGCATCGACTGAGATTTATGCTGATTCTCTTGATTCAGTCCAGACTTGTCAACTTCCCTGGAAGCAATAAGATAGTTCCATAAATTACTGCAGCCTTTAACCGACCAAACTATTTTTAAAGGGTGGTCTATATCAAATGCAATTAAATCTAAATTGTTGCCTCAATAACTCTGCCTTCTTTCTTTTCTTGTTCACTTATATCCCCAAGTGTATTTAGCTTGCAATACATTAAAATCTCAGTTCATCATTTTTCCCCCTAGCCTCTTGAGGAATGCAAAGTGTTTTAGAGGACATAGCAACAAAATCTCAGGACATCACTTCTTAACCCTGATTAAGTGCCCTGACCTAGTCTTCAGAAAGTATTTGATACCCAAGGAACTAAGCCCATGGGATGCTGTAGGAACTGGAAGCTAAAACAGATCTTAACACCTCATCAGTTTTCAGTGATTCTGACTCACACAAGCCTAGGGAGTTTGCAGTTGTCCTACAATGCAAAAGCCACCAGACCCCAGACCGCAATGAATGAAGTCAATCTCCGCTTTCCCCCTCATCAGCTTTCTTCTCTGTACAGATGGGAGTGAAGTGGAACCCTGAAATCCCCATGTTCTTTCTTCCTGGCTCTTCAAAACAGCCAAGAACTGTGTCCCAGGAGAAGAATGTGTCAAGATGGGTTTGAGTCCATTTTTATTTGACTGACAACTACTCCCAAACTTCAACCCTCCCACTAGCAGTGGAAGACCAATCTGGCCAAACTGATGAGAAAATCAAACACTACAAGCACCCCATGTCTGGAAATTCAACCCAGTGCTCCCTCTTCCCAGCACCTCTGGGAAGTCATTTAGGACCTGCTGGAGTGGTCTGTCCTGCTCCCCCAGAGACTTAATTAGGTGAGTAATAAAACATTTTATAGCTTCTTCGTGTGCATGGGATAGCATCAGTCATAATAGTCAGACAAAATTTTGGGTGGGATTCCATCTGTCTCTGCAGGACAAACTATCTTCCCTGACATGAGACCAAACTCCTCCCAGACAGGTAGGTCACTGAAGGAGAACAAAGACCCAGAGCACCTCTCACTATGGATGGAAACCTGAATATCCCCCACTTCAGACTGAAGTCTACTGAAGTCCTGCAGCTCCTGTATATGCTGATCAGAGACCAGAAACCTGCTCTTATGCAATCAACCAACTAAGCCCCGATGTTCAAGTTTGGTCTACACTGGAAACCATCTAGGCCACATCCTCTCTTGCCACTCTTCAATCCACCCCTACTACTAGCTCAGTGAGCATGAGTAAGGAGTTCTTTCTCAAGATACTTTATTGCCATCTGCCAGAAAAAGGTGGTAATAGCTGCAGAAGTATACAGCGATTGAAATGTGAGTGGCTCCCCCTGGAGTTGTTGTGTTTCATGATCATCAAAACCAGAAACAGAGGTTCTGTTCCTCCAGAGGAATTCCTATTCCTATCCTGAATTTCAGCAGAAGCTTGAGCTGACACCATGTGGGCAGCTCAGGAGAATTCAGCTCGCTGGCCTTGTGGGTCTCAGCACCCTCAGGTCAGAGGAAATGAGTTGGTGTCATGCCTTCTACACCCCTCAGTTGAAAGTTCATCACCCAACCCCTTAGCTCATCTCCAGGGGTGCTGTTGGGTGTTTGAGTGTCACAATTCTTTATCTCATGGGGCACACACTGGGGCATGGGATGCTTCAGCAACCAGGTGCTAAAAGTCTGAGGCATCCTCCAGTTGAAGCAGCCCCCCCCCCCATTTCTGAGTATACACTAAGGTGACAGTGCATCCCCAGGCACCCCTCCCACAATTGCCAATGAGCACTAAGGTGACAGTTTCCCCCTCATCCATGCAGTTGAGGATCATGTGCTAATCTCTTTCCATCACTCACCTAGGTTCTTCAGGAGTGTAGAGGCCTCGCCCTACACAACTGACATCCCCAGTGCCTGACACAGTGTCTGATGTTGGAATACTCGCTATTTGACCTGAATTGAAAAGAAGCCCTGTATAATGCTCCTGGAGAATGAGCCCATCAGGAGGCAAATATGCACATACAGAGACTTATGTTCTCTCCCTTCACTCTTACCTGCCCTTCAACCAAAACCCAGAGTGCCTGGCTCAATAAATGCCCCCTCAGTAAAGTACATCACTCACATGCACCAGTGACTGATCCTCTCCAGCAGAATCATTCCTCCCTGTGGCTCCTCAACCCATCTATTTCTCTCAAAACTTAGTTATAGGCTCTCTTTCTCTATGCCTGGAGAATAGGATGACAAATACCTCCTGCTTGGGGATGGACGAATAAGGCAAAACATGTACTAACAAAAAGAATTATTGACCTACTTATAAATCTACAAAACAAGAAGTCTGTGCTGGATTGAGATTTCTGCTTTCCCTCATGTTGCAATGTCTTGAAGATCCTCAAAGCTTTTTGATATCTCCTATCTCAAAGCCTGTGTTGAATAAGTAGGACTGGCAGAGAGAACTTCTACCCATCATCTTAGTTCCTTACTAACTGAACATGGTTTTACTCATTACCTGAAGAGTTACCTGAAGAGAAATGATTCTAATCCCATCTTGGCTATAAATTGAAGCCTGAGATTGGTAAAAGACTGCCAAGGCCAAATCTACCCATACCACCTGTTGATTCATGGCCTGAAACTAAGAAAGTATGATGGTGAATTTTATGTGTTCATGTTACTGGCCACAATGTTCAAACATTGTTCTGGATGTTTCTGTCAGTGTTTTCAGATGATACCTATATCTAAATTGATGAATTTTTAATAATGTAGATTATCCGCCATGGTATGGTGGGCCTCATCTAATCAGGTGAAGGTTTGCCTGGAACAAATGACTGACCTCTGAACAAGAGACAATTCTGCCAGCAGGAAACCTTAGGACTTCAACCACACATAGGCTTTTTCCTAAGGTGCCAGTGTGCTTATCCACCCATAATTATATGAGCCTCCTTTAAATCTCTCTTTTGTCTTTCTGTTTCTCTCTTTCTATATATATGAATGTATGTATGCATGTGTATATGTGTGTGTGCATACACACAGCCCCACATTACTCTGGAAAGCCTGGTCTAAAATAATGCAATCTGACCATATAAGCAAGATTTTACCAATTGCTCTTCTAAGCCCATCTCCATTCTATTCATCTTGCCTGTGATCAGTTTGATCAGTTAAACAAGAGAGAAGTTCTTCTAGTAGCCATGGCAAAACTTTTCTCATGAGAAAGGAATAGCCAGATGTGATGGAACTGTTGCAGCCATCCTGCAAGCAAGAGGTAAGCTCACCTTGACACAAGATGTGTTTGCCAATGATGCCAAATAGGAAGATGAAAAGAGTCCTTATGACATCATGAAGTTAGGAGATTAACATCTATTTCATCTTCTGTTGTGTAAAATGACAAATGGCCTCAATGTTTACCATGCTTTGGTCAAAGACCTTGTTACTTGAAATTAAATACATTCTGCTAGATGCAACTGTAAGGCAGAGGGTCAGAGAGGTTTAGTCCTTTGTGGACATTTTAGCTAACTGGTGATAGACCTAGAAGTCTTGTCTAAACCAAGAAGACTTAAATTTCTCAGCAGTGAGATAAAGTGTGTTTTTTTATGAATAGACTGAATAGATTTAGCTGACTTAATTCTAGCTGAGGCTTCTCAAGTGCTGCATCATAGTGAGGATTATATCAACTTTACTTACATGTAGTTTTTTGGTGTTTTTTTTTTTGTTTTTTTTTGTTTTTTTGGTTAAACCTCTAAGGTACCAAATCATTGATATTTTCCCAAGAAAGGGAGTCTTAGAAAAAAGCCAGCCTGTACTTAAAAGAGGAAACCCACATTACTGACCCTGCCACCCTGGTTTGCATGTGTGTTTTTTCCATTACTTGGACAAAAAATTCAACTTACATGCTACCACTGCCTGGATATTCGAACAGGCAAAAAACTCCTATTCCCTGATATTGCTGAGTAGCACTTTGCCTGTCACGGTGTCAAACACCCTTTCTCAGAAGAGTACCTTACAGTCCTCTTTGCATATTCCTCCTTCCCAACGGTGGTTTTGTAAAAGATTGTCTTTCCCCATTTCCCAGATGGAATACAAAGGCTAAATGTCTCTCCAAATATTGCAAAGTGCAGTTCACTGGGTCCAATGTCATCTGAATAACAGAGACAAATGCTGAACCCCTCAAGACAAAGTTACCACTGTGGAGTATTATTATGTGTGGCAATTGTCTCATTCCTCTGATAATTGCTTCCTACATTTACTGGTGTGTCTGTAGAGACCTTCCCCGGTCATTTGTGTGAGCCATGGCTATCTCAGTCCACTCCCTAGTTTCCATGTAGACATCTCTGAGACCCCACACAGGGTCACCATCCATTTAGGGAAGTAACTTATTTTCAAATGTTTTTCGAGACCAGGAATTAATGGGGATCAAAAAAAAAAAAAGAGAGAGAAATGTACAATCACCCATGTACAAGCTCATAGTTAAGATTTTGTTTTGCTTTATCTTCAAACTTTGTTTGCGAATTTGGAGTTTCTTTAGAACAAAATGATGAATAAAATGATGAACTGAGAGGCAAAGTTTCATGTGCTGAGGATGGGAAGGGACCCCGATGATGTTCTGACTCCAGGCCCCTACTCTAGAGTAATTCTGTCTCATTCTTCCATCTCCTCTTCAGCACACCCAGTGTTCATTGTTAGAAAGCTCTGCCAAACATGGGGGCAGAACTTTTTCTTCCTGCCCTGATACCCACAGGTTGTAGTTCTGCCAGTGGGTACACCCTGAACAAATACATTTCCTCTTTCACAAGACAGTGCCTCAGATATTTTAAGACTGCTTCCTTCCAACCCAGAGTTTTCTCTTCCCCATGCTGAATATCCTCAGTTCCCACAGTTTTAAAGCAAGGAGTCTGGGTCCAAATCTGCTCTCGAGTCTAAGCATTCTTCTCCAAATATGGGCCTAGGAAATAAAAGAAATTTCACTGAGCAATAATATCCCCAAAATTCACCCCCAATATCACTCATCTGAAAATTTCCATAGCACTTCTTTATTTGGGCTTATAACCTTTCAGAAGGAGATAAATTTACTTGTGCTCCTCTGATTCATTTGGATCCACATTCCCTAGAAAATCCTGTATCTTTGAGACAAACAGTGGATTTGTTTTGCCAGGAGCCGAGTTTTCTTTAACATAGAAAGTGAGGTTATTTTGTTATGGGTCGATTTTGTCTACAATTAGCACTCAAGTTCTGATTTCAGATGCATGTTAAAAACTATCACATCTATTTAAAAATAAGTAAATATCCCATTAATATGTGTGAACATCTTACAAGCGAGTGTAAAATTTCCATGTGGCAAAGGGAGGCGCTCAGGGCCTAATTGAATCAACACTGAGAGTGAATGATAAGATTGTTTGAATCTTAAAAGAGCTCCTGTAAGTTGGGAGTCATTAGAGCATGGCTCTTTGGATCACAAGCCAATAATTAATCAATCCACAGTCATTTCTGAGGACCTATTTTAATGTGCTGTGCAGAATATCAACTTGGAGCATATTCAGAAT
This sequence comes from Uropsilus gracilis, assembly GCA_004024945.1. Lineage (NCBI taxonomy): Eukaryota > Metazoa > Chordata > Mammalia > Eulipotyphla > Talpidae > Uropsilus > Uropsilus gracilis. Next base: position 79,133 of record PVHY01003990.1, read on the forward strand.
ATAACCAAGTCCAAAATGAGCTTAACCTGAACTTTACCCTTTAGTTTACCCTCTACAGGCATTAGCAACATCAGGCCACACTTACTAAGTGGACCACACAATTCATACAAAAGTTTTGCAAAAGAGGAAGAAGCCTAAAATATGCAGGCTTACTATGTGTTCCCTGTTATACAGACATTATCCCCTTATACTCTGCAGCAGTTTTATCTTAGGCATCACTGATGCATTTGAAGTTGAAAGACTGAGTAAACGCAAGATGACAACATGTATTCTCAGTCAGATCTTTCCACCATTGAGGAGGAAAAGGCCCAAAAACAAGATTGTAGGGTGAAAGCTTCCCCTTTGGATAACTCTTAGAGCTGAAAGCATAAATAAATAAAACTGAGCCACAAACACCTGAGCAGAGCATACGAGCAGGAACAGCAGGGCTCAGAAAGAGGAGGGTGGGCTGGCAACAGCATACAGATGGCACCAGGTTGGAAAGTGCCCTGGGAGAAGGACCCCAAGATGACACTTGACCAAACGGAGAGGTCCGAATCCACAGGGCTGGGACTCTGCTTGCCCCTTCCAAAGCCACAGCTGTCATTGTCCTTGGCCTTCTGACTTCCTAGACTCAGAAATAGAAGTGACCTTAGCCACCATCTAGTCCAGTCTTTCCATTTGGAACTGAGGACACAGTCATCCTGGAAAGTTAAAGAACGTGCCAACGTCTCTTTGATGGTCCTTGTCAGGCTAGGATTAAGCACAGGCTTTCGCCTCTCCATCCACTGATCTAATCTTTCCACTAACCCATACTCTCTGCCAAATCAGATTTCTCAACAGCCCCATCTTTTCACCACATTCTTTCCCATGTTTCACATAAAGGAGGGGCTTGCAACCCCCTATCAGAACATTGAAACCAACAGCACTTCCTACAAAGCCCGCTAGATTGCCGTGACACAAAACTCACAGGGCAAGGAAATCAGCGCTGTACAGAAGTAGCTATAAATAAAAGCCCCAAACTAGTGAAAGTTTCTAGATCTCCTTTTTATTTAAATGTTCCTCATTTATATGCAACCAACTCACAAAAGCCCACACACCAATCTGTAATGCACCTGGTATTGTGAGAAATTGCCAGTTCGGTGGTGTCTTGCTTTTTTTTCCCCACAATAAAAACTGCACAATGTCATGTCCTTAGGGTACATCAATCCCTTTACATTTTTCTTTATACTCCCCCAGAGAAGTAGGTTTATTAAATATTTCTAACAAAACGGACTCTGTTGGTACCCTATCATTCCAGGAATGATACGTTGTTAGATAGCAGGCACGTCTAACTGCTGTAACCTGGGACCACGCTTGTACTAAAAAACCTGCGTTAATTTGCAAGTTCAGCCACAATGCAGGCTGGGGACTTCAACAACACACGTGCACTGCTTCATGAGCCCTGGAGGTTTGAAGTGCAAGGTCAAGGTCACTCTAGGGTGGGATACTTCTGAGGCCTTTCTCCTTGGCTTATAGAAGGCCACCTTCTCCCATGTCTTCATACCATGTCCTCCTTCTATGAATAACTTTGTATCTAAATTTTCCCTTTTTATAAGGACATCAGTCATCTTGGATTAGGACCCACCCTCGAGACCTCATTTTAGCTTACTCACCTCTTGAAAGACCCGATTTCCAAATAATGTCACACTCTCAGATGCTGGGAGTTGAAGACATATGAATGGGCGGGGTAGTAGGAATTTGATTCAACCCACAATACTCTGTCCTCTTCCATCAAATTTCACATCTTCTCACAGGCAAAGCACACTCACTCCACCCCAACAACCCTCAGACACTGAGCCCTTCTTGCACCAATTCTAAGATTTCTATTTCAAGAAGCTTTTAAGGGCTGGAACTTAAAAAGGAAAACAGGGATTAAAATAATTTGTCATTCTCACCCAAGACTGGAGTTTAGTCCTGATTTATAGCACCCCCAAGAGAGAGGCTGTGACTAACTGGGCTACTTCTCTCAGGAGAGGTGGGGGGCTCTCCAGGGGGCTTCACAACTCAGAACTTGATTGGGAGAAAGGGATCTGTTTCTCCCCAGACTCCTGCTCCAAACTTTCAGAATAAATTATGTATAAACGTCTACAGTGAAGGAGAATGCATCTCCTATCACCTCCTGTTCAAAAGGAGTTGATGGCCTCTCTTCTGGAAAAGGAACACTGGGCGAGCTGATTCAGCTTACCCAGGGTAAAAATAGCTAAGTGGACAGCTTGAGTGAAACTTAGCAGTTCACCTGTTTTCCCTATTATCAACTTCACAAGAGAGTGTATCAAAGACTGCAAAGTTAGAAGCCATCAGAAAACCAAAGCTCTGTGTAAAAAGCATCGTTCTGAAATTGAGAAGTGGTGGGAGCTCACTCGGATTGAAAATAGACAGCTGCTTCCCATGGTTCTCCTTGAACAGCTGCCGGGGGAACCGCAGTCAACAGGAAGCCTCGGTGGCACTGGTGGCATGTAGGGGAATGCACCCCCAGAACACTTGCCAGCGGGGGATTCTAGCAGATCGCATCCCGGGGGGAAGGCTTGGGCTTCTCAGCCTCATTTGCCAGCCTTGTAAAGCTCAGCTTGATTGGCCTAAGGGCTGTTTTGCAGGTTAAAAGCATTTGCAGTAGTACCAGACAGGGACAAGCTTTTTTCCATAAAGTCACGTTTATGATTGAGCCACCTTATATTCTGAATCATAACATTTGTTGTTATTTTTTTAAATTATGCTTATTGAGTGATTTACAACACTGTGTGTTTTAGGACTATAGGCTCACACCTCCGCAGATGTATGTTATCACACCTCACCCACCATCAAAGCTCCAAGTTCTGCCACCAGCATCCATCATAAGCATGGCACTATTGGTATGGTTTCTTCATCCTGGCCCACCCCAGCCAGCAGGACTTTCCCAGGGGTGTTGAGTGGAAAGAGGCAGGCGGCCTTTGGAAATTCTGTTCCCGGCTCTGGGTGCTGGTCATTCTGGTCCACACTCACCAGAGGCTTAAGGGACAAAACTAGGGACTCAATCAGGGAGCGGGAAAGTAGATTTGGGGGACTGAAAATAAAATGCTTCAAATGCTCACACAGAGAAATACGAATCCATTTTTTAAGACAGGATAAGAGATGCCTTGAGCATGGCAGACATGGCCCAGTTTGCCCATCCTTAAGCATCGTTGGATGACTCCGTCAGGTGGATAAAAAGTCCCACTAAGATAGAACTAGCAAACAAGCACAGGCAGAGTGTTGGCAGCCCCCACCCCCACCCCATGCAAATTGGGGAATGCAGGAGGCCTGTACAGTGCACACATGTGTGCTAAAAATACCCAGCTTGGCCCTACTCTGTGGGGATCTGCTTCCCAGGCAACAGGGGCCCTGGGGCCCAGGACCAGCCCAGGGGCGGGGCAGGGGCCCCAGTCTGCACCAGAGCTAATTACCGCAGGACCTGAGCAGGCAGCTGCTGGGCTCGCGCTCGGCTGTGAGTGCCCTGCCAGGCACTGGTTCTAACTTTAGAACTGTGCTCCAAACTTTGATCTCTCAGCACGGCTTGGCTTTAGGCAAAACATAAACTTGAGAGCTGCAACATGTTTTTTAAATTTTATTCCCCTGGCAGTTTTAGAATAAGGACAAGAATTATTTTCAAATGAGAATCTTTGACTGCATAACACAGGCTTCCAAAATTAAGCAGAAACACATGGCGGCTCTTATTATTAAATTTCCCTTGGAAAACAATGGTTTAAATTATGGAGGGGGGGGGTTATTTGATAAAACTTTGAAATGTGAAGCCTAAAGTTTAAAAAAAAAAAAGCGAGCTTTAGTAGGGGGTGGGGCTGTTGTTATTTTTGAGATCATCTGGGAGTTTTTCTAACCTGCCCATTATTAACCTGTATCCACCTATGTTTTGAAAACTGGAATGCTTGGGTTTAAAAAAAAAAATGACAGTTTTTTAAAGCTGAAAATCAGGTGCTAAGAAACTTCCTGAAGTAAAGAGAGACTTTTCCTGAAGTAAAGAGAGAAATTTGGACCGCCCAGTTATAGTATCTCCCTGTAAAACATGTCTTTTGGAAAAGAATGGAGAAGCTAGACATTTACTATCATCATCCATATCTGATCCCACAGAACATTTAGCAGCACACAGGAACTTCTGGCAAGGGATCCTGTGCCCTCGAGCCCTGCCTTGGGCTGACAGCACTCAGGTGGGCCACCACTGGGGACAGCATGTCTTCTATCACCAAAACAAATCAACTCCCAGCTTCTTCTTCTCCCTGAGCCATTCCCGGAAAGGGATTTAGGCACGAGGATGTTCTTGGAAACTGCACAGGCTCAGACCTCCAGGTGCTCTTTAATTCTTCCTTCCCTTTCAGGCCCAAATCAATTACCACCTTCTCGATGAAGCCTTTCTGATCACCTCATTTAAAAGCCTCCCCATGCCCTCGTCAGCCCACAGCCTTATCGTGTGTATCACTCATTTGGAACTTACAATTTCCTGCTGGATGTGGTGAGTGATCTTAAAGATGTGGCTCTTCCCTTTCCAGCTACTTTGTAAAATCCAAAATGGCAAAAGCCCACTCTGTCCAATGGAGGCATTCTCCCCACCCACCCCCACCTCCCCACAGGCCTTGCTTACTGTGCTGGGCCGGTGGTTCCGGCCTGGGGCCTGCAGGGGTTCAGAGCAAGGCTCCAGCAGTGACAAGAGCTTATCTTCTAGCATCACCCAGAGGATGCCCTGGGCAACAAACACAAAGGGAAAATGAAACCCAAATTCTCTCTACTCCCTTCCTACCCTTACCCCCAAAGGCATCCAGAGCAAGCCATGAGAAGGCTGCACCTGCCAGAATCTCTGGGGAGGTGGCAAGTACCTCAGTGAATGTGCAGCCACACAGAGAAATGAGCAGGGGCCACTGTTGTCTTCATTCGTTTCTGTAAATGACTTGGTTCTTGACTTATGTCAATTCTTATAATCCTGTTCCACCTTAGAGACGTGGCCTGTTGTGAAATGTCTTTGATTAAATGACTGATTTCTGCACAGTGTATTGTTGATTTTAATGATATCCACACACAGCAGCCTCCCCCACAAAACACACACAACAGTCTCCCTCACAGACACACAATACATACACAGCAAAGTCCCTTCCATACACACACACACACAGAGGCCTCACCCCAGCCCCTCCCACCCCCCCCTCCCCAAGCATACACAGCAGTCTCCCTGGCCAACTTTGCAGCATTTTTTAAAAACAGTATTAATACCAGTTACAGGAAAACAAGAACATCATTCACAAAATTTTGTTTATGTAACTGAATTCCAGTTTTGGAATTGTTTCCTTTTCAGTTATGAGAAACTTCCCTTTCTCTCTCAAAGAGCCAACCTAATAAGTTCATTCAGCATTTTGTTTTTTTGTTGTTATTCTATTTATTTTGTGTGTGTATTTTTTTTTAATTGCGGTAATGTTGGTTTACAGCATGGCATGTGGTTAAGGTCAACTCCTTTCTAGATTAATGTGGCCACACCACACCCACCACCAAAGTCCCCATCAAAATTCAACATTTGGGGCTGGGGTTTCACTGTCCAGACACTGAGAGAGAGTCTCGCTCAGATGGCAGCTATGATTGAAAGCCTTGTTACTCAAAGTGTGGTCTGCAGAGCAGAGGTAGCACCTGTTGGTACCTGGTGAAAAGAACAGAAATTTGATTTCTAGCCCAGATCCACAGAACTGGGCTTTCCATTTTAACAGGACCCCCCCAAAATGTATATATACATTAATATTGATCATCATGATCCTATAAAAGTTAACTCCCCCACCAAAAACTTCCCCCACAAGTCTATTGCCCTTTCCTGAAATGCCCATTGTAGAGACTTGAATGTTCTCCCGCCTTTTCAATATAAATTTACCCAAGACTGAGCTATGCCGAGGAATTCATCCACTCCTTCCTATGGGAAACCTTTGCACAGCGAGCATAAGAATGAACTGGTGCTTTGCAGGCTCTCAAACAATGTGCAGTGGGACCTCCATGGTCATTAGGTGGGGAGGGCTTCTCACCTGCCAGAGCTGCCTGGATTCAGATGTGGGGCACAACAATCCAAGATGGCAGACTTTCAACAGGTAGTAAATAATCTACCCAAATGGGTAATCACATGCAGGAGAGCCTGCGAGGCAAAGAATAGAACCAGAAAGCCAAAAAGAAGAAAAGCAAACAAACAAACAAACAAACAAAGGCAGGTTGAAATGGGTTAGTAGGAGTGGGAGAGCAGAAGGAGTCAGGGCTGGAGCTAGGGGTGTGGGTTCTTCTAGGGCTCGTGTAAACAGGATGGATGAAAGGTCAGAAACCAAAATGCCCTGTGTTCGTTCACCGGTGGGTAAGGGGTGACAGTCATGCTAATAATGATTTTCACTATCCTGCCAGACCCTGCCAGTGCAGTTCAAGGGTCTTGTCACTATGATGAGCTCCCTTGAATGTTCTTGGGAGATTCCAGGAGCTACCTCAAATCTCCTGAGGTGTCTGTCAGATTGTTCCTTGCTCTAGCCTGGGGACCATCAACCCACACATTAGATATTCTTATCTTTTCTGGCCCCAGAGCAGCCCCAATAATTATTTCTAAGACAAAGGGAAATACCAACCCTCCCCACTCCCATCTATTGCCCTGCCTCTTAGTCTATCTGTTCTGCTATGGCAGAAAACCAGCTGCACGACTGAGAGGCAGCAGCAGTTTATTTCTCACCAAGATCAAGACAGCAGTGCATCTGGCACAGGTGAGAGTCCACTTTCTGACTCACAGATGGCCAATTTTCCATGTCTCTGCATGACAGGGAGACAGGAAGCTCTCTGGGTGTCTTTCATAAGGGTACTAATCTCTTTCCTAAGGTCTCCATCCTCATGACCAAACCGCTTCCCAAAAGTCATCACCTCTTAAGACCATTACATACTGATTAGGTATCAGCAAGTAAATTTTTGAGGGACACCCAAACACACACCCTAACACTCTGTCAATACCCTTGGCTGGCTGTGACTAATAGGTATGTACTTCCGGAGCCCAGGTCCTCACACTTTCAGAGCTACTGGTGCAGTTGTTTCAGGTTTTCTTATCGAATACATTTTTCTCCGGGATTCCAAGGTGACTGTCCCTTCACATTGGTGCCCTGCCAGTTCACTTAACCCACCATGATATGTCACAATCATCATGGATACAGCCCACATTCCAGTCGAAACAAAGACTGGAATGGGGCAAACTCACATAGAGAAGGAAATAGGGAGGGGGAGGAGTAATTAAAGAAAGGAGTCTCTGCCTGAGCCAGATCTTGCCTCTCACCATTGTAACATGTGTTACAGATCATTAGTTGGGAAAACTTTAAAATAAGCTTCAAGAGGAGTCCCCACAAACAGAAAGTAGCCTGGGGGGACAGCAAGGATTCTACCACCTTTGACCATTTGTTCATTTATTCAATACTTAGGATGCTGTCTGGTCTAGAACATGGCAGTAAATAACAGTGGGGGAGTGACTGAATGAATGAATGAATGAATGAATGAATGAATGAATGAATGAATGAATGAATGAATGAATGAATGAATGTAGTAAAGAGAGGTTGAGGGTCTGAATGGGTCTTTGTACTAGACATGAAGACACAGCATTAAATCAATCAGTCCTAGTCCTGTCAGAGGATCCAGGGAAAGAGACCGCCCCTGTCTGTTCGAGACTCCCTGTGCAAGCAATGAGTCACGGGGAGCTGCAAGAGTGCATAGGGGTGTCTAGTGAATCCCCTGCATGGTACTTCAGCCAAGTTGGTGAGGGTCTTTCACAGTCAAGGGCATAGATACTGAATAACAGGTTTGGGCTGCCTGCTAAGGGGAGCAATTCCTCTCAAGGTCTCTCCCTGGGGGCAATAACTGTAAATCTCATTTCCTCCACACTTGGGAAAACTCCATCCACTACTAATAGCTGGCCATCTTCTATCACAAGGGGCAGTAAAGAAATATAAAACTGTTAGATGAACAGAGGGGAGGGAGGGTGAAGGCAACAGAAAAGTTGCTGGACCTGGATATGAGGGGGCCTCTACATTTTAAATTTGGAGAGGAAGGAATAGGTAGATGATGAAAATGCCAAAAACGGCCACTGTCAGAAAAATCGTGTTGGAGAATGAGTAAGAGATGGAGAGGAGATTTGATCACAAAACTAAAGGAATTAGGCGGATATCTGCTGAGATCTTTTGCTTCAGAGAGAAGCTCAAGAGTCATCCAAGTTGTTTTACATAGGAATAAGATTGAATTTGGATGGGATTTCACTGGGTAAAGGGATAAAACTTCAGACACCGCTCTTTCAACTCCAAGGATCTTGCCATCCAGCTTTGAACTGGAGGGAATTGTGCTATGGTATATATTTACGTTTGAACACAAGCCAGTACATATTCTACAGGCACAAAGTTCTTTCATGCTCAGAGGCGGGGAAAGGTTCCTGTTCTTACATATTCTTTCATCCTAAATCAGAGGCACTTAATAAGAAGTCGGTGTTGGCAAAGACCTGGTATGAAGCAAGGCTCTGTGTGTGCGTGGTGTGTGTGTGTGTGTGTGTGTGTGTGTGTGTGTGTTTCTAAAAGAATTAAATGTATATCTTTGCAGCTATGAGGCAATGGTCTCAGTTTTCCAGAAATACATAAGAGTAATCTAATGAAGAGCTTGCAACATTAATGTGTTAGGGGTTACATTTCAGTATTTGTTTTTCCCCAGGAACCCCCCACCTTTTTTTTCTAAGCAATTCCCACCTGTCCTACATGCTACATCCATCAAGGCTTGCAATAGATTTGGTTTCAGTCACTATAAATTGGATCAGGAGAACACAGTGAACATGAAGCTGGGCATCTCTGCACCTCTCCCCCCTGCTTCCCAGGCTCTCCTGTCACCAAACTGCAAATTACCCCAAAGCAAAAGATAAAATCCAGGCTGACTAAGTCTGTATGGAATGTGGGCACCTGGGGGTATATAAATACCTTTAAATTTCCCTTTATAAGATTTGAAACTTTGAACTCGGAAACCAATGGTCAGCTTTTCAAAGGAATCGGTAACAGGTGTGTTCAGGTGAGCCCAGACAGCTGGATCTGTGAGAGCAAGTGCTCGTGCAGGTGTGGTGGCTGCTGCAGCCATATGCCCTGAGCACACAGTGGATACAGAGGGAAGAATGAGACTGTGAATCAGAGAAGAGAGGCCCATTCAGCTGTTGTGCCTCATTTGTCTCTAGGATGCAGAGCAAAACCACAAGTAGAGAACAAAAACGTAGCAACTGGACTTTTCAGGAACAACCTGCTTCCTGCTCTGAAGCATTCAGATCTGGGTAAAAAGCAACCAATGAATTTTTGACCCTATCAAAACCAGGAGACTGGAACTGCCGATCCATGAAAAGGAACTGCCAAGACGTACAGGAATGAGGAATCAAAGTGGAGCAGGCTCGAAGTATGACCTGCAGGAGGACAAGTGCACATAGCATATTCTCTGACTCCTAGATGTTCAAATGCCATACTGGGCCCTGCCCCCTTTCTTCTAATCTATACTCTCTCTGGATGACTTCACCCAGCCTCTTCTTTCACATAGCATTTATGCACCACTGGCTCCCAACTGTAAATTCCCACATGACCTCTCTCCTAACACCAGAGAAACTGAGGGTCTGATCATCCTCTTGGATATTAACAGTGTTTCCAAAACTAATGTATCCAAACTTGAAATCCAGTTTCCTTTGTACCCCCCCAAACCACATTGTGTCTTGGTCTTCCCTACCTTAGAAAATTACCCCACCAATTTCCCGGGTGCTCTGGTCCAAACCTTGGATCCACCCTTGATTGTTTCTTTCACAACTTGCATCAATCCATCAGAAAATATTGCCAGTTTTACCCTCAAAAGACACCCTATTGCTGCTTTTCACTGTATCCATTGCCCCAGCTTTATCCAAAGTATCAACCTTTGGCATATACTTATGCTCACCAACCTGACCCTCTGTTGGCCATCTTATGTCTCCACATAGCAATCCAAATGATCTTTTGAAAATGTGAATCTGATTAGCTTGTGCTCATGCTCAAAAATTCCCACTGCTGTTTCATTACACTTAAAATAAAACACAAAATCTTACAACAGCCTAACTTAGGTAAATGGCCTGACCTCCATTTACCACCCCATCCATATCTCCCCCCTTCTTCATGCCCAGTCAGCTACATGAGGCTCTGTCTGTTCCTCAGAAAACCTATAATCTTGCTTCTTCTTCAGCATCTTGATATTTGTTGTTCTGTTCACCTGGAAAGTTCTTCCTAAGTTTTTACATTGTTTACATTCCACATTTTCATCTCACTCCTCTGCTGCATTCAGAACTCTGAATTCTTGTTACCTCTGCAGAGAAATCTTCCCTGATGGCAGGGAAGCTTACCCACCACATGCACTATGTATCACCATCTCTCTCTTTATCTCATCTAGTTTTCTTGAGGGAACCCATGTGGGATATTTATCATGTTCTTTGACTGTCCAGCATATTTTAGCATTCCTGTTCTGTGAGAAATTTCTAGACTTCCCAGAGCAGAAATCAAGATTGTAGGTTTCAAAGTGTCTCCCTCCACCCCCTCCAAAACTCTGCATTTACTCAGAGACTCAAAATGTGACTTTAATTGGAAATAGGTTCTTTGCAGCTGTAATCAGTTAATGCTCTTAAGATGAAATCATCTGAATTTACACTGGGCTCTAAATCTAATGACTGCAATTCTTAAAAGAAAAGGGAAAGGGAATTTTAAGCACAGAGACACAGGCAGCCAGGGAAGAAGAACATGTTGAAGCAGAAGTTAGAGCTATGAAGCCATAGACTAGGGGAGCCAAGTATAGCAAGGAGCCACCAGAAGCTGAGACAACACAGAGAGGAATCTCTTCCCTAGAGTTTTCAGAGGAAACATGACTCTGCCAACACCTTTTGGACTGCTAGCCTCCAGAATGTGAACCATAAAGTCATCACATTGCTGGTAGTTTGCTACAGCAGCTTTAGAAAACTGAGACAGTCAAAAATCTCATTCCCCTAGATGCCTGATAAGCAGAACATCGGTGGAGATCTACAGTCCCTCCCACTGACATATTTATGTGAGACTTCCACTGGGGACATGAGCATCCCATGGGAGGTCACCCCACCTGTTTATCTTCCCAGCCACACCCAGATGTCAAGAAGCAGGAAACAAGTTGCCTCTGTGAGCCCCATCCAAATCTCTAACCCACAGAATCTATGAACATCAATGAAATGATTGGTATTGGATAAAATTGAGGAAGTTAGTTCTACAGCAATAGCAACTGCTACAAAAAATAAAAAGTCTTTGATAGTGGGCTTTGGAAAAGATGGTAAAAAGAAATGTATTGAATTTTGCCTTTGTTGAAAAGACAATGGGTTGGTTAAACAGTTGGATCTCATATTTCTTGGGTGACATTAAGGAACCAGATATCAGAAGTCCTTCAATGTATATGAAAATCTCTGGAACTCCTAAGACTTAAAAATTTTTTTTTAAATCTTGTAGTATGTATGAAAGTATCCTCAGTTTCTTTTCATGATAATGATGAACAATAAATGAAGAGTGTATCAGGCATTCCTATATTATCAGATTCATGTTATCTACCCATTCACTATCTCAGAAAAGCAATTATTATCATTCCCACTTTACAAATGAAGTCTGGGGAACATAGAAACCTCAGCTCAAGTGTGGAACTCTAAAGAGATGGAACATTCAAAAGTTCTGATAGTCCATCTCCTGGAGTTGTGTCTAAATAATATCAAAACTGTAAAATGAGGAGATTGGAACATCAAGTGATAGCATAGATTTGCTTTCATGATACTTTTAAGGTTACTGCCAAGAACAATGTTATCACAGAGGCAGCTTAAAGCAGTTGCCAATGGGGGAGAAAACTCCCAGGGAGTCTGCAGAGTCCAGTATCGGAAGTTCCAAGCAGCAGGTCATAAACTATTTTTATGGGAGAAAAGGCCAAGCTAGGGGCCATTTTAGCAGCTGTATGCCATCTCTAACCTGCAGCCTAGGCTGAGTTTGTACAAAATTTCATGCTTGGAGAAATTCGTACCAGAAAACAATCTCTTGATACATTTTTGTGTAGTTGGATAAAGTCATAAATTTGTTCAGATTTAAATTAGATGACCTCTGAGCTGATATACTAGGGAGGATATTAATAGGAAAGCCTCAGTAAATACTGATAGGGAAGCTATATCAGTATTTACTGATAGCTTCCCTATCAGTATTTACTGAGCATTCTGAGCCCTACCAGGCACCTATGGATACATTGGGATGGAAAAACATGGTGGCCCTCTTGGTTGGTCTGATCCATGGCTACAAACTAGGGAGAAGAGATTGTCCTAGGAAGAACTCAGTTGTCCTGTACAACTAACCTGAAGACAAATTGCCCTTGTAAGGTTGCTCATACACTTAAAAATAATCAACACCAGAACATTCATTTGACACACTCACAAGGCCAATTCAAGAACCCAACAGGTGGCACAGGAATATAAAATACAATAGATGTCCTCTGCCCTTCCCAATCTCATGTTCAGACATCTATCTATAGAATCATAAATAGTCATCTAGCCCAACTACTCCATTATATACATGAGAAAATCTGGGCTCACAAATATTAAGGGACATTTCAGTAAGAGGTTGTTAGTTCTTGCTTGTGGAAAGCACAATCTTGAGGGTAGAGAGACCTACATCTCTTCCACCACCTATTAGTTGCATGGTTATGGCCTATGACAGGCTAACTCCCTGCACCTTGTTTCCCACCTCCAAAATGCAAAAGGTCATGATGTTCACTTGTATTGTCGCAAGGAATGGAATAGCAGATGGAGAGCGACTGGGTGGAGTAAGTGCTTGTTCAGTTATGTGGGCTTGTCCTCGGTCTTTCCCAGAGGCATGCAAACAAATTCCACCTAAACTAGGATAAACCCCAATCATTTCTAGAGTCTCCAGTTAATACTCATACCATGCCACTCCACCAAGAAAAGGCTATTTTCCTCCTGTTTTCCTGGGTCTGCATTCCAATCATTCAGTCCCTCATCAGTTGAGTAAAATTCAACTTCAAAAAATCTCTATTTTTTCCCAGATAAATCAAGTTCAGTAAGCCATCCCATAACCCCATCCTGATTCCACAAAACTGTAGACAGTTTCCTTTGGGACCAACATTTTCTGGCTAATTAAGATGAATGTTGTATCGATGAAAGATTATTTTAAAATGGCACTGATAGTGTTTAGACATTGTCATAACATCAGCCGGTGGATCACTAATTTGCAAATTTTACTAAAGATCTTGCCAATTAAAACCCCTTCTAGACACTCTCAAACACACTGTCAGTGACAGCTGATAGACCACATGGTAAAGACACGATCACATTAAAATCACACAAGACTGTTCTCCCTGGAAGGGCTGAGGGAGAGAGACGGGGGCACGTCCCCAAAGCGGGTGCCAGAGTCGACCCAGCCAGACTGTCAGAGGAGAAAAGCAAATCTTTGCGTTTTATTTTACCCTTGCTGTTTTTCAAAACAAACAGTGGAACTTCTCAAAAAAAGTCTGCGGGAAATCCTGTAAATTTGTTCCTGTGCTTCTCTCAGTGAGACAAGCCAAGAGAAGTGGATCTCAGGACCAATGTGAAATTCACCCAGACACATGTCAACTTATCTATGAGCCAATGAGCAGTATGCTGGGGGTCCTCTGGGGACAGTTTGCACTTCTCCAGGGGTGTTCAAAAGAGGCAGGAGTAGCAATCAAACTGTCTCTGGGAAGACACCCCAATTAATAACCACAGTGAATTCGTGTAAAAGTCAGTTTTACAATCTCTGCTCACAGTGGGTCATTTGGAGAAAGTTTCCAGATTTGGAGGTTCAGGTAGTCCAACAGGCATGTCTTTAAATGGATCGATTCCAGGCACATAGTGCTAGTAACCAACCTTTATTGAGCACATACCATATGCATGTAGCATTTATTAGTTGCAACAATTTTATAAGATTGGAGCTGTTATTTGTTAGGAGTCGCTTGTGAAATGAAGAAGAAAATGAGACGGAAGAGATTGATAACGATCTGTGAGGCTAACCCACAGAATAGGGATCGTGGGAAGCATGTCCAGGTTCAACTTTAATGAAGCTGTGAAGACCCTTATATACCCCAGCAAAGAAATGATACAATAATGTAATGAGGAAGCAACAAAGACTATACACCACATACACCAGGGAAGATGCTGGGGATGTGTGATAAGAGAATTTACCTGTGGGGCCAACGGTCATTACTGATAGATCATATGTCTTTTGGGACATTTCAAGAGGTTAGGAAGCTGGGTGACAGGTGAGAGACATGCTGTTGCCCACCTTCTAGTGTGCCATAGGGGGCTAGAGAGATAGGAGGTGTTCCTCTTATCTGAAGCTCCATCTTTCTACCTGCTTCCACATCCCACAATTATTATCCTTAGAGGCTAGATGAGGAAATCAAGACTCCAAGATGTGGCACAGTTCATCCTTGGACCATTGCTTCACAATAGTACTATGATTGAAACCCAGGCCTGAGAGCTTCAGGACCCCAGTGGTGAAACTCCATGATGTACCTGAGCAGTGGTCTTGCTAAACACAGGTCCAGGGGACATTATGCTCTTTTCTGAGACCCATAGTAGTATCTCTGCATCAGTGACTGTGCACAGACATTCCATATACAGTGTGTATGACTAAAAGCTTAAGAATCCAGAGTCAAATTATGCAACCTTTTATTAAGAAGATAAAATTATAATAAATTTATTAAATAAATTATTAAGTAATTAACATGTTGCTGGTATTGAAGAAACTATGCTTGGATAATGCATTATCTAAAGTCAGTGGCATAAAACAGCCACTTATGATATCCATGAATTCTGTGGTTTGAATATTAGACAGAGCATGGTAGAAAAACTTGCCCTTGACCAATGACCTCTGGGCCCTCACCTGGAACACCTGAGGTTGAGGTACGGAATCACCTGAAGGTTCCCACTCTCCCACTGGGGGAACTCAGATTCCCTCCACATGAGCCTCTCAGTGGGATCTCCCTGAAAATTTTCTCGCAGGATGGGGCTAGGTTCTCAGGGCGCATGTCCTAAGGGAAGGAGGCAGGTGGAAGCTGGCTCCTCCTTCATGACCTTGACACAGAAGTCTCATAGCATTATTACCATCCCCATCTCCTCACCAGAGGCAAGTCACTAAAGTTAGTCTGTAGTCCAGAGGAGATGAATCAAGCTACAGGTCTTGTTCAGAGGATGGTCAAAAGTCCTGGGGATAGTGCAACATAAATATTGCTGTTGCTGTGGTCATTTTTGAAAAATAAAACATTTATCAGATTTAAAGAACAAATTACTTATACCTCTACTATATAAACATATCAGAAGCATCCACTTAACCTGTAAAAATTCTGACCTACTTACTAGAACAAACTTAAAAAGACTGTGCTAATTATAGGATATGAAAAATGTTTTTATATTTATTTGATTTTTAAAAATAACCCCTAATTTAGTCTAAGTGTTGACTAAATAGCTACATATTTAGTTTGGAGGCAATAAAATTATACTTGCTTTTAAATATTATATTAAAATGTGTTTTAGAAATTTAAATCAGCTTTCCCTCAATAAGAGTATATGTGATTTTATTGTATGTCTAGGTAAAGAACTTAACCTACAAATATCACTGTGGATCATTCTGTTCCTTCCACTGTCCCTGGGAATGCAAGTTAAATTTAAACCATCCTGATGCTTTGCTGTTTTATCTAGTAAAATCCCCAGCAGAAAAAAAATGCTAACTATTATCTATCACTAGCCCCCAAAACAGTCAAGGTGTGAACAAGCTCTGATTTCAAAATATTTAGGGATTTTCCAGAGATCTTCCTGTTAATCATTTCAAATGTAATTTCGTAATGATTTGAGAACACACTTTGAATGACTTGGACACTTTTTAAATGTTTTTAAATTTGTTTTGAGGCCCAGAATAAGATCAATATTCTTTGAGTACTCGAAAAATATTTGCTTTCTGATGCTTTGGGGAAGAATGTTCTATAAATGTCATTAGGTCACAATGGTTGGGCAAGTGTTCAAATTTTGTCTATCCACACTTTTTTCAGCTTACTTGTTCCATCTGTTATAATCTATGATTATAATCATGAATGTATCTCTGTCTTTTTTAAATACTACAGGTTTTTCTTCATGCATCTTAAACTCCTGTCACTGGGAAATTTAGGATTCTCTCCACCTGAAAAATCAATCCCTTATCTTTAGGAAATGACCTTACCTTCTTTGTACTTTAAAATCTTCTTTGCTATGACTTCTCCTTTATCTGATATTAGCATAATTGCCTCAACATTTTTTGTAATAGGTGTTAGCATTTCTTATCTAATTCCATTAAATTTAAGTGTATTGGCTCCACTTAAAGCAAGCCCTTTGTAGGTGGTATATATTCAGGTTTTTAAAAAAATACAATTTATAATGTCTACCTTCTAATTGCAGTGCTATGGCCTTTTAAATTTAAAATGTTTCTTAATATGTCTTAATCTATCATTTTGCTATTTTCCAAACTTTTTACTCCCTTTTTTGTCTTCCTGCCTTCTTTAGTAGTAATTTTGTGACTCATTTTGTATCTTTTGTTAGCTTACTATCTTTTCTTTTTTATTTTCTTAGTGGTTGCTTTAAGGTTTACAGTGTACATGTTTAACTCACTCCAGTATGACTTCAGGTGGTGTACCACTCCTCAACAGCATATCAATCATACAGAAATCTACTTCCATTTCTCAACTCTCAGCCTCTGCGCTATTATCAGAACTTTTACTTTGACATTTGTCATAAAACCCACACTACATTATTATTTCATTTCAAATAGCCAATCATTTTTTAAAGAGATTTAAATAGTAAGGAAAATATTTACACTTGCCCATGTCATTCCTTGGTTTAGATCAGGGTTCATTAAACTTCATTATCACTGACATGGTTTGTGGGGTGACAGTAGGGAGAGGGAACTCTCGCATTGTAGAATGTTCATTCAGTAGCATCTACCCATGCAAGAGCTTTCCAATTGTCCCAGGGCAGGGGAGGGGCCATCCCAGTTGAGAACCAACCCGTGTAGATCCACATTTCTATGTGGTGCCGTTTTCTTCTTTCTCTTAAAGGACTCCGTTTAGCATTTTGTGTGATGGAGATTTGCTGGCAATAAATTCTTTCAGCTTTTGTGTTTCTCAAAGAAAAGCTTGATTTTGCTTTCATTTCTGAGAGCTCTTTCCCTGGGTGAAGAATGAGTATGCTCACAGTTTTGTTCTTTCAGCCCTTTGAAGATGTAGCTCTGTTGTCTTCTCACTTGCATTGTTTCCGACAAGAAATCTACGAGTCTTTCTTATCTCCATTGCTGTGTGTAACGTGTGTTCTTTCCTGACCGCTTTTAAGATTTCCCTTTATCCCTGGTTTTGAACAAATTGATTATGATGTGCTCTGGTGTCATTTTCTTCAAGTCTCTTGTGCTTGGGGCTCATTTACACTGGTATGACTCTTAATCTACAAACAGGTGTGCAAGGCATATCAAATTTTTATTGTTGTTGTCTTTTTTTTTTTTTTTGACTCAACTGAAACGTAGCTCAGCCAATCCTTCCCCAGCACATTGTAGGAAATTGGATCACTGTCTTTATTTCCCTTCTCCCCAGGGGAGAGGGCAAATTCCCTGGGCTGTAGGCAGATGAGCAGGCCTCTCAAATCAGTGGTGATTGACATGCCCTGGTTGCCACAGTGACACCTGTATTGCTGTTCATGAGCCAATGCTGCTCTAATCTGTGCCTGGGAACATGGCCCCTTCCATCAGTAAGAGTCCTGGGGAGTGTATGGGTGAAGAATACTTTTGTTTTCCTTACTCTTTCTAGTCCCCTAAGGTCTGTTTCACCCTCCTAGAGCACTGCAGTGAAGTCAGGCATCTTTCCTCATCAGCTAACTCTCCTTACTCCAACAGGAGGTGAAAGGAACAAATGAATAGAAAAAAAAATTGGTGTGTATATGTGTGTGTGTGCGTGTGTGTGTGTGTGTGTGTGTAAGAAAGCTTATATAAAATGGCTTCTATTTTCTGAATAGAAGGTGAGTTTCATTTGCAGCTAAAGGGTAGAGATTTCTTTATATGAGGGATCTTCTTCAGTAAGCAGTGGAACATAAACTCATAGTCTCACAATTTTATCAACAAAGTGAAAAATTTTAGTCAGTCTGTTTATTAAGTATCAGATAAGTTTTTAGTGACTTGCTTTTCAGAATTCAATCATTTTGCTCTGGGTGTTGCTTTTTTATTTATTAAAATAAACTCATTTACCCACAAAGACATGATTTCAAATCACACTTTCAGAAAAACTGGGCTCAAGTCTGTTATCAATAAATTTTTTATCTTCCAACCTTACTCAAGACACAGTCTCCAGGATTTCATTGAGCCTATGAGTGACATCAGGCTACATTTCAACTTTTACTAAAGTGCCTCAGTGTTAATGAAATTTCAGAGTCATTCAAAGATTTTACATCAAGGAGGCAGTGTCTCCAAGTTTTCTAATGCTTCTTCAAATTTTCTAAATTTAAATGTGGACTAAAATATGTCAGGTAGTCCAGAAGTCAAGTTCATACAAATCTCCCAAATTCCAAAGCTTTCAATGGGATTCGAGATTCCAAGATTGCGGGGCAGTCCCATTACATCCAGTACCCTTGTAGTGTACTGATCCTTCCCCAACTCCCTAATCAGTTCACTTCTTGTTTTCATGGTAGCATATCAAACATCCTCAAGGTTCATTTTGACTCTGGTCCCTGAATTATGTTTATTTTTGAGTTATACTTTGATTCTAAGGACTTATTAAGGCATTAATGAAGAGAACGACTTGATGGGTGTCAAAGGAGTTTCCAGTGAACAGTTGCCAAGGTTCAGCTTGATTATAGGAGCCTGTCTATGAAAATAACAGAGAAGGATTGAGCTCTGTAATTAAATCTCTAGGTGCCTGAGCATACATGGGCCTCCAAAAAAGATAAGATGAACCCAATATAGATGATTATTTATGGCTATTAGCAATCCAGGCCAAAAAAAGAAGAGGAAACAATAATAACTCATAATTTAAGAGAAGATTTTAATTAAAAAGCAAATGTTAAGAGAATATCTCTGGGATTATGAATGTTCTTCCCTATTAATGGAAAACAGAAGTAATTTTTGCCCATACAATTCTGAAAACGTTCTTCTTCCATTTTATTTAAAAGGGACTTATTTTTTTTCTTTTCATATTTGTTCACTTTGATGATAACAGTTTGTTCTATGAACACTGACAATCTTTTTTCAAGAGGGTTACCAATTTTATTAGCATCAACTTGGTATCACTACATCAAAATAGTTACCATACCACCTTGATTGCCTTGCACACCTGCTCTCTTCCTTCAGGTAGAACTAACAGCACCTCCAGTTAGCTATTGGGTGGGTAGGACTTGGTATAAGCCTGCAGAGCAGGTGAGAAAGGAAGTTGCCTGGAACCAGTCAAGACAGCAAGGGTGTTGTGTCAGCAGCAATAAACAG
This sequence comes from Uropsilus gracilis, assembly GCA_004024945.1. Classification (NCBI taxonomy): domain Eukaryota; kingdom Metazoa; phylum Chordata; class Mammalia; order Eulipotyphla; family Talpidae; genus Uropsilus; species Uropsilus gracilis. The sequence continues at coordinate 98,704 of PVHY01003990.1, forward strand.
GTCCTTGACCAAGAAGATACAAAGATATAAAAAAGGGTAACCAAAAAAAACTATACTATGAAGCGTGTTGGATAGGCAAAACTGGATACATGATGATAAGACGCAATCATATCCCCAAGGGGAGCCAAGGGTAGCTAGGATTGGGAAGATAGAGCTAAAAATGAAGACCATAATACCAGGCATGTGTTGAGATGGGTGCTTTCAGTTACTAGACTCTGTGGCCAGAGACAGTGGGCACAGAAAAAAAACCACACTCTTGAAAGTAATTTTTTTAAATTTATCCCACCAAAGACTAAGCTTAACACTAAAATATAAATATATAAATGGTGAGATAAAAGAAAACAAACTAGATATCATCTTTCTGTCACTGAAATTTTTCTGTTAATTGAACAGGTTTTGTGCACTTATTTTCAAAGATTTCACCCAGTATATCAACATGGAGCATGGACCATGCAACTTTCTTTCACACTCTATTATAGTGTTATTCTACTGAGTTTCTCCCATACATATGTGAGATCATGCAAAGTTTATTCAGAATAATGTTTTCTAGAAACAATGCCATACAGCACTCGAACCACAAGAAAGTTGACAATAAGCCACATGACATCTGTTCTGTAATATTCTGTAAAATTATAGACAGTGGATATTTGCGTAAGGTTTCTGTAAAAAGAAACAAATATTCTTTCATGAAGAAATATCTTACTTGCCATTTCTCTGATTTGTTTCTTCCTCCCCAAAACATTCTGCCTTCCTCTCCTCACCTTTTTCCAGAACAAATTCATTCTCTGTCCTCCTCAGCTCAGCTATCCTAAACCAGTCTTGCTATCCAGGTGTGATGGTCCACTCTTTTCCTCAAGAAATGTCATCAAACTATGTTCCCTACAAATGGTGATCTCCAAAGAGTGGGAAGATCAGGAGGAAGGAAGGAATAGGGGGAAAGAGGAAGGGAAGAAGGGAGGGACAGAATAAAGGAAGGAGGGAATGAGAGAGGGAGAGAGGAAGGAGGGAGGGAGGGAGGGAGGGA